>CAIGRF010320648.1:1218-13953 GCA_903798235.1 Fraxinus ornus | reverse complement strand
GAAATATTAGCAAAACCACTAGCAGTTGTCAAGCTCCCTTCATTTTCAGGAGGACAAAAGATTCTCTGTAACCAACACATGTAAAGGACTTATCGGAAAGCTCATTGTCATATCCAATCAACAATGTTGAGCTTTAAAGGATTGCAAAAATATAAAAACCCCAGAAACAGAGGGCATGAACAAATTTAACCTTATCAATGATATCGCCACCAGCAGACATTGAGATCGAGAAAATAGCCAACCTGTCTTCATATGCACTAGCAGCAACATAACAGCCACTATAGAGAGCAAAGCAATAAAGAACCTCCATGAATAACAATTCTACGAGCTCTGAGTGATAGCAGAGTGACATTTATTGCAGAGAAGAAAAACTGATATATTGAAATTTTAGTAAGAAAGCAACTCGCCTGGAATCAACAGCTAACATCCTTCCAAGATGATATCTTGAGTTTCCAGGAGAGGAAAGTTGAATGTGGGTCAATGGGAAAAACCTAGAGAAACAAAGCCACTGCTCACTCAAGTATCCAGGCTGAAATAAACTCAAACCAGCAAGAAAAATAAATCAAAAAATCTTTCTTTGAATGCAAAGAAAAAAGAAAGTGATACTTGTTACTAAAGAAAACCTGTGCATTTCGCTGCAAAAGGAGAGAAATGATAGCTTCCCTGAATCAGAAAGGACTACCAATATATCCTTCCCCAGCAACTACAAAATAACAAGAGCACGTAATCCCTGATCATGTACAGTTCCCAAGTATGAATTTAGCAAAAACAGATAACAAAATAAACCTTTGGACTTTGTGCTTGAAACCTCACGTTCCATGGGAGAACAGCAAGATCTTTTATAGTGCCAAACACAGGTTGGTCAGAAATAGATTGAACAATCCCATCGCTGTCAATTATCACCATCTCTATGGATGTCTCCTGAAACAAGGTTTCTTAGCAGCATCAGATTTCCATCTTGCATGGCAATGAAATAGAAAATGTGCTCATGTTCACAAGCAAAGAGCTGCATTCATGTAAATCAGACATAATTGAATACAATCTTCTATCTCACCACATTCCAATTAGTAACAGATTACTGTTAATGTAGCTTCCACTTTCAACATTCTTAACCTATATTATTTTCTTCAATCCAAAAAACACAGATTAAATAAAACCCACACTGGTTCATTAATTTTTTCATCTCTTACATACACAAATAAATAATACCACATGCGGATGGATATCCACATACTTATACGCTTGAATCATCGGCAGCAGTTAGTAGCACAGTTCACAGGAATTAAGATTCTAATATCTTAAACTGCCCACGATCCAAATAGACGATTTTTTTTTTTAACGTGATGCGTGAACTGGGCAACCAATTAAAATGAAAACGGAAGAATGAACGTAAAGAAGACCTTGCCGAAAATGACATCGTCGGAGGAAGAGGACCGGAAGTTTCCGCGAACGACTTGAAGAACGACGCTGCTTGTGAGTACTGTTTTGGCCAAATAAAAAGCAGCGGAGTTACTGTTGGAGGATGATCGTGATTTGCTACTACTGTAACTGTTGGTTGCCCCAGGTGTCGATGACGATGAAGATTCTTCCTCGGAAACTGCCATTTTTCGTCCTTTTTGGTGCTCCGATGAGTAGTGGATAGAGAGACAAGGGTTTCAATGCAAGTTCGGTGTAAAGGGTTAAATACATCGGCGGCCACCCAACTTTAAACTTTGTGTCGGCATGACCACTTAACTTGATTTTATTTCACCATGGCCACTGAATTTTATATTTAGTGTCACCATGGCCACCCAACTTGATTTTATTTCACAATGGCCACCCAATTTCATATTACATTTCACCATGGTCACTCGATTTCTTTTTACCATTTTCATTAATTTTAGAAGGGGTAAACGGTAAATTTGCATTATATATACAAAATAAATTTAAAAAAATTAAAATAAAAACTTATTTAGGCCATGTTTGGTACATATTAAAATCAAATTTTAATTTAAGTCAAAGTCAAACAATCAATATTAACATTTAACCACATCTTTCATGGGTCCCACAACTTTTAATTGTAAAAACTTTTTTAAAATAAATTTTTATTTTAAATTATTTTTCTAAGTAACCTTTTTTAAAAATAAATTTTTATTTTATTTTATTGTTTTAATTAACTTTTTTAAGATGATGTTTGGTGGAGATTAAAATTAGATTTTTAGTAGATTGTAATTGAAGTTTTTGAAATGTGTGGTTGAAAAGTTGTGGGACCCATGAAAGATGTGGTTAAATATTAATATTGATTATTTGACTTTGACTTAAATTAAAATCTGATTTTAATCTGTACCAAACATGACCTAAATAAGTTTTATTTTATTTTCTTTTTTAAATAAGTTTTTATTTTAATTTTTTAAAATTTATTTTGTATCTGTAATGCAAATTTACCATTTTACCCCTTCTAAAATTAATGAAAATGGTACGAAGAAGTCGAGTGGTTATAGCGAAATGTTATATGAAATTTAGTGGCTATAATGAAACGTTATATGAAATTGAATGGCCATGGTGAAACAAAATCAAGTTTGGTTGCCATAGTGACACTAAATATAAAATTCAGTGGCCATGGTGAAACAAATTCAAGTTAAGTGGCCATGCAGACACAAAGTTTAAAGTTGGGTGGCCATCGGTGTATTTAACCCTCGGTGTAAATATAGAGCATGTTTCACCCCATTTTTATTTTATTTTATTTTATGTTTTGGTAAAAAATGCATTTTAGAACATAGATGAAAAATATGTGGTCAAAAATAAGAATAAATATTGAATTTTTTTATAATATTATTTTATTTAATAATGTGTGATTGAAAATAAGAAAAAGAACAATATATTTTGAAAATAATGAATATCAAACGATACCCTAAATTTGCTAAGAAAATGTATTTTAAAAATAATGATTACGGAACGAGAGCATAGATTTGCTATTTGGTATTCGATCGATTAAAGTCAAATGACAGGAAAAGCTCCATTAATTTTGATATATTTTTAGAAAGTAGTTTTTTTTAGAATACGTAAAATTTTGAGAATAAGTTGTTAAATGTAGAAAAAAATTATAAATGTTATGAAAAGTACAAAAGGAAGTTAGAAATATAGTTGGAATATATAAATAAAATAATAGACAAAAATATTACAATAAACAGAATAACAATAAAAGAGGAGAAATATGGTTGTTGATATAGTAGCGGTACTGAAAGACATCGAAGCCTGTGTTGCACACAATTTATTAACATAAATTCGTCTTTCATTGTGGTGCAATAGATTAATAGTGTTTATTTCTCATGATACAATGGTCGAAAGTAGTTGATTAGAACCTTGTCATTGCATTAGGCAAATTGAGAATGCTTACACTTCTATCACCGAGTTAGAAATTTTTTTTTTATGAAGTATTAAGAACAAGATTCTTAAAAACAAAAAGAGAATAAAACTATCAAATTTTGGTGTATGGAATAAGGAGGAACTAGAAAGTTGAACACCAATGTTGCTATAAAGCTGGAGGTTGGCTTCATCATTGATAGAGTTGTCCTTCGAAGTAAATATGAAATGGTGTTAGCTGTGTGGTCAAAGAGAATAGCATATTATTCCTAGTTGAGACTATGAAAGCTATTGCAACACGGGAGGAGCCGATGAGCTACTCTATGCCAAATAGTGTGATTTCAAATTGACTTGGTGGAAAGGCACTCTCTTCAAATGGTGCAAAGCCTCAAGTCGAAATTTCAGTTTATTCAAAATGCGATTGTGCTCATGAACTTTCTTCTTTATTTTCGGATGGTTGTAGTTCGTGTTTCTCTATTCCTTGGGAGGAAAATATAGTCATCCACAAAGCAGCGTCTTTTTTGTATTTAATTCTCCATTTAGAAGTTGATTCCACTTGTCGTTTTTGCTTGTTGATAGCTACAATGAGTTAATGAAGTGTAGTTCAATTGACACACAAAGAAATGGAGTTCTAAAATAAATATATCCTTCTATATCCTCTTCTTTAGAGAAAGTAGCTTGATAATTTTGTTTAAAACGACAAATTTTGTCATTATACCCCTGTTTGATCCACATTATTTTTTTAATTCTCATTCTTCTATTTATTTTTCAACCACATATTCTTCAATAAAATAATATTTTCCATTATATCAATAATTTTTCCTTCTTTTTCAATCACACATTCTCCATCAATCTATAATTCCGTAATACATTCTTCCAAAATAATGTGGCTCAAACACGCCCCCCTATAGACTTTTGAAAAATGTTTGTGGGCTTTGTTAATAAAATAATATTTTCCATTATATCAATAATTTTTCCTTCTTTTTCAACCACACATTTTTCATCAATCTACTATTCCAGAATACATTCTTCCAAAATAATGTGGCTCAAACACACCCATAAATGTCTAAATTTTTTACAGCTACAACATTGTAGTTTTCCTTTAAACTAACAATCATTTTTCAAATGACTTTTCCTTTTACAAATACCACGGAAGATACTTGTCGTTATTATCAATTTCTTTTCTTTTGAGTTTCTTTATTTTTAAAATTTTCTTTAATTTTTCTCTCACCTTCTTTAGATTTCTGAAATCGCATATTAACTATAAATTGAAAAGTGTTTTCCATGTCCATTTCATAATGTCTTTCTATTCTTTTTTCATGAACTTCCAGTAAACCCATTAATTATGCAACTGTTAATTTATCTATATATATAGACTCCTCAATAGCTGCAATAATTGGATCATATTTTTCTGTGCAAGTAATTAATTTTTTTCCAAAAACTTTCTTTTTAATAACATTATCTCCATAAGATCATAGTTGATTTATTATTTTATCTATTTTTAAATAATAATCTTTCGCGGTTTCAGAATCCTTCACTTTTAGATTTTCAAAGTTCATTCTTAAAGTTTGAGACGGCAAGTACGTACCTTATCACTGCTGTACAACTCATGCTTCATTTTATCCCAAGCTTCTTTTGCTTTTTTAGCACCTATGATTCTTGAAAAATTTGTGTCCATCAAGCTCATTTGTGGTGCAAGTAGTGCTATAGAATTTCTTTGTCGATTCCCATTAAGTTTCTTCTTTTTTTACAGCTGTTAGAGTGGAAATGTCATATAGGTTAATACACCCGTCATCGATGACATCCCATAAATTTTGCGCACAAAAACTGGTCTTCATTTTTTTTGGACTAGAAATCATAGTTGTCTCCATTAAATATTGGAATAGGAATTGATGAACGGAAAGTGTCAACCATAGTATATGCTTACGCTCAATATCAATTGAATGAAACTCTGATACCACTAATGATATTTTATAGCTAGTAAGAGAATTAAATTAATTTAGATAGAACTGGTTAAGTGGATTTTATGTGGGATATATTTTTTAGGTATAGAAATGGTAGGGAGATACTTTAATGAACCAGATAGTTAAAGGAAGTATTTATAATTTACTAAAATAGGAGTTTAGAAAATGGGCTTATTACAATGAAATGGCTGGAAGGTTTTTTTTTTGTTTCCATTTGACTCCACTACATACAAAGACGGTAGAATCAATTCTAGAACTTTGTAGAATCAATTCTAGAACTTTCTAATTTTTTTCGTTATTTTATATTTTGATTTTGTTTGCTTCCTAAGATCTCTAGTGAATTCTAGATAATTCTTATAACTCCTAAACTTTTCTTGTTTCCTAAGTTAATCTAGAGAATTCCATAAATATGCAACAATGCAATAAAACTTCCTTGTCCGAAGCTCCTATAAGTCTTTTACACCTCTTTGATCATAATTACCGACTCCCTAAGGCCTATTAGTGATTACCTTATAGAGGCTGAGAGGGGTTAGGGTTTACATTGATAGCTTCAATGGTGGTTTGAGGTTTCCAATTCACCTGTTCATCATGTCATTCTTGAACAAGTACGAGATTTCACCTAAATATCGAGATAGTCCCAAATGCTTGTCTAATGCTAACTTATTTTTCTGTTTGTATCTAGAAAATCAAATACCTTATTCTTTTAAACTTCTTAAGCTCGTCTAGGAGATGACGTGGTTAAGAGATTGTAACAGTTATTTCATCTTTCATACTCTTTCGGATTTTAGCATCCTTTACTACGCTTCTTCAAAAAACGATTTGAAAGTTAGGTTTTCTGTTTGTTCATCCTCGTGAGAGAAAATTTCATTTTGGATTGAGGAAATATAAGGTTTTCCATCTTCAACCGTCGATATCTGTTTCAGGCACTCTAAAAAATTAGTTGGAAGTCATTGATGAGTGTATTTCACTCATATATCATCAAAACTTGATATTTCACTTATTTCTACGAGTTTTAGAACGTTTTAATGTATGTTTTGATATTGTGATATAGATTGATGAAATTGAAGGAAATAAGTAAACGTTGGCAAATTGGAGAAACAAGCTAAATTGTAAGAGATCCAAAATTCGGGGACTAAAGTGTAAATACTCCAAAGTGGTGTCGAACCTCACAATGAAGATTCAAGAGTGCTAAAAGTCAATTGGACGAAGAAAGAAGTCAAATGGATCAAATATAATCAAAGTATGATCACACATCAATTTCCAACCGAAAAAGTTATGCTCCAAATTTGTAGTCTCATATTGAGACTCATTTTTTACATATCAAACATATGAATTGAAAAATGATATCTAAAGAAACTTGTAGCCCTTTGAGTTATCTTTCCAAAACATCTTGAATAATCTCAATCGGACATCAGGAAAAAAAGTTATGATAAAAATATTAAAGGTTGTGTAGTGTAGTTTTCCACCCGAAGATAGTTCGGCGCCGTGGTGCCCACGTTACTGAAAATCACAAAATCATGGCATTGCAGCCTCCATATTGGGGGTCGAGGCGTTGTCTGTGTGAGAAATAGGTTCTTGAATTTTTTGGACTCTTTTCGTGGTCCAACACGACTCCAATCCTTTCAATACTTAAAAATACTATAAATACAACTTTTAAAACCTAATTCTAGAGAGAAAAAGGTTCTAGAGGCAAGGAAAATTCAACACGCGATTGGAAGGGGCAAAACATAAAAAAAGACTCAAGAAATCAAGAGATGATGCGTGAAGAATATCAAGGGGAATTCCAACTAAAGTTTCAAAGAGTTTTTCATTCCATTCTTTCTTATGTTCTCTCATATAAATTGTATAGATTTTATGAATTACATCATGAACTAAACAATTTATCTAGGGTTTGATATAGCCAAACTTGATATTATGATTTGATTTGGTCATAATGATTTTCTATTTGATTTTTCATATATGGTTGATTATGTCATGAAATTAATGCTTTCAATTAATTGGCCACTAATTGAATGAATAGATATAAATCAATTTCAGCACTCGAGAGAGAAAAATTTAGTCGAGATCATAGGATTGACACAACGTAGATTTTATGGATTTCGAGAGAAAGNATGAACTTGATAATTTCTAAATTTTATTTCAAAATAGAGATATTGGAATTAATTTCTAAGATTAATTTCTAGTCGACACTCGAGAGAGGAGAGAGAAATACATTAGGATTCTTGCTTTTAAACATGAGAAAATTGACTAGAATAATTAGACATAATTGAATCATAAATTGAAAGTTATGTGAAATCATTCCATAGGCCTTTCTTATATACAATCATTCGTTTACAGTGGATTCTTTGAATTCATTACCAAAATCATCGTTAGATTAGTTAAAAATATTGATTACAAAGTTCATCAATCTAGATAATATAGATGCTAAAATAATTGTAGTATTTAATATAAAATCAAATATCAATCTCTGAAGGTTCGACACTCTTACTCCAATACTATATTACAAACCTTGACACCGTATACTTGTGGTATAATTCACGTTGCATAAAACGTATGACAAGTTTTTTGTGCCGTTGTCGGGGATTTTTTTATTTGATTTTTATTAATATTATAACCAAATAGCCTTTGTTTTAATTTAGATTTTCCTTGATTTTAATTTTAGCTACCTACTTGATCTATTTGGTTTTTTTTTTCAGGTACTATAAATACTATATGCATGATTCTAACATTGGTAAGAGAGCAGAATAATTGCAATAAGTAATCTCGACATGGATAAAAACTACATGCTTGTAGAAGTTGTCTTTTGTTAGCTTTGTTATGTGATGCATTATACTGAGTACTGTTTGCATACACACATCGATTCCTCGTACGTTAAAGCTTCTAAGCTTCATACAATATTTAAGATATCGAAAACAAGCAATTGGCAAATCTGATGAAGACTACGTGCCTTTGGGAGATTATGTCTCTATTGATTGGGATGAGGATATATTACTTCTGGAAAATGGTCCTCCTCTGTTGAACGAGAGGGTAATTGCAAACTACTATAATAAACTTTCAAGTTGGAAGAGTGCAACATATGTATAGGAGATTGGAGTTACTGGAAAGAATTCAAAAGGTGGAAATACAATCCACTTCAAAAAGTTGAAAAGAAAGACTTCTCATTGCCCGTTGATTCAGAATTCTGATCGATCAATCAATCTGAAGAAATTTCAATGATCGTAGAAGAGCTTAAAGTGAATGACAACCTGATCATTAAGTAACCGAATGAAGAAGTAGAAATCAATGAAGATGAAAGTAATGTACATTCGTTCAAATTCATTGATTGTATAGAAAATAATTTTGTGATTAAGTCCAATGAGGAAGTAGAAGTCTACATTGTTGAGTTTGAATTGGATAGAATGGAAAAATCCTACAACATTGAAAAGGATAATGTCGAAGTTTGGAAAAATAATGATAGTGGAACAAAATCAAAAGAAGAAAAATGAACAAGGAATCAAAATCTTTTTCAAAGTTCCATGATGTGGATTGCCAACGTCAAGCTAATGACGTTAAAAAGCGCTTCTTAGGAGGCAACCCAAGCTTTCTTGCCTTTTATTTATTTTATTTTCGAGTTGTAGGATATTTTAGTTTATTCTACAGTTTATTTAGGAATCATCATGTCTCGTCTTCTCCTAGGTCCTTGAGTAGTTATGTTGGTTATTAGATGTTTGACCTAAGTAACCAGGTTCCATGTATTTAATATCTAAAATTTGATTTTTCAGGAACATGACGTCGCAAAACACTCAAAAACCAATATTGACAATGAGAAAACAGGATAAATCTCAAGTTTGGGGATGAAGTATGACAAACATCCATCAAATACAGCATTATACGCACCAAAAAGTCATAGGCAATACAGATAATTCTGGAAAGTCATTCTCACTTTTCTTTAATTTTACATTGGGGACAATATTCAATTTAAGTTTGGGGGTGTATTATAAATAGTGTCTAATTACCTTATTTTTTTTTTTTTTTATGTTTTGTGTGATTTGTAAGCATGAAAAAAATCAATTCAGGGTCTCCTTTTTCTTTAATTTTACATTGAGGACAATGTTTAATTTAAGTTTGGGGGTGTATTATAAATTGTCTAATTACCAAATATTTTTATTTTGTGTGATTTGTGTGCGTGTTTTTTTTTTAAAAAAAAGAGATTTACTTGTTTTGCATGCTTGTGTGAGTTAGATAGCCTTGTCGGCAATGATGTATATTATTGAGGACATGTGTTAGTTTATGGATCATGAATATGTTGTGTTTTAGTTAAGTTTTTTGCTTATTCATGCAGAACGTAAAGTATTTATGCACGTGAGTTGATTGTGGTATTGTACATGAGTAGGATGATTCATGTTTATAGGTTGAAATAGAAAACTTAGATGATCAATCCCAAAATCGAAGATTCACTATATCCTTAACCTTGTATAATATAATTTGGAGCGTTCAAGCTGGTAAAAGATATGATTCAGGATTGTGGTAATTCAATGCATGCTGAAAAAAATATTGTGTGGAGTGTATTCAGCTTTCAAGTATGAACTAAGTGATGACCATATGCTAGGAATCTAGCCCTTTAATAATTTTTGCTTTCCTTTTAAAGAAAGAGCGTTGCACTTGTTAACATATTGCTTCACGCATGTACCTTTTTTACTCGAGCTAGTAAGTCTTTAGAGGTTTCTTAAGACCTGAAACACTTTGGTATTTCAAAATCGGGGGAGTTACTGACTAAAAGCTCGTTACAAGTGTCAAGAAGAGAAAGAAAGGGTGAGATTAATCTTGACCTGAAAAAAAAAAAGACTATCAAAATAAGCGAAAAAAATTGTGCAATTGTGAAAAAAAAAAGTTGAGGGTTTAGATATCTAGTGGGTTTGAATTACTTAGTATAAACTTGATTATCGAAACACTTATAAATTGGGAGAATTATTACACGACTTGAATTGTTGACATTGCCGGCTAAATGAACCAAATTTGAGTGGTGTAAGAATTTAGTATTGAAAATTAACTTTAGAACACACCTTGGGGAAGTGAAAAGAAAACAAGTTTGGGGGTGTATGAATCCCAAAAGCGGAGTAAGGAAATATTTGACTTTTAAGGTCGGGAATTGGATCAACTTATTATTCTTCAGCATTGCACTTAAGTCTCCACACACACACACACCGCCGCTTTGTATTGAATATGTGAAAATTTAGCTTGGACATTATAACTTTGAAGTGATTCATGAAATTGATGTTATGCTTTCAATCGTAAGCAATGAAGGCAAGATATCTAGCAGAATGTTTTAAATGATTTTGTCTAATTTATATGTGTTTGTAGATTCTTTAGTTATTTTCTTGGGTTTTGTGTTTGCTCGAGGACTAGAAAAATATTAAATTTGTGGGTATTTGATGAGTGTATTTCACTCATATTTTAGACATCATCAAAACTTGATATTTAACTTATTTCTACGAGTATTAGAACGTTTTAATGTATATTTTGATGTTGTGATATCAATTGATGAAATTAAAGGAAATAAGCAAAAGCTGGCAAATTGGAGAAACAAGCTAAATTGTAAAAGATCCAAAGTTCAGGGACTAAAGTGCAAATACTCCAAAGTTGTGTCGGACCTCACAATGAAGATTCAAGAGTGCTGAGAGTCAATTGGATGAAGAAAGAAGTCAAAGGGATCAAATATAATCAAAGTATGATCATACATCAATTTCCAACCAAAAAAGTTATGTTCCAGATTTGTAGTCTCATATTGAGACTCATTGTTTACACATCAAACATATGAATTGGAAAATGATATCTGAAGCAAAGTGGTAGCCCTTTGGAGTCATCTTTCCAAAGTATCTTGAATCATCTCAATCGGATATCAGAAAAAAAAGTTATGATAAAAATATTGAAGGATATGTAGTGTAGTTTTCCACCCGCAGATGGGCATCGTAGCATCGGGTTCGGCGCTGTGGCACCCACGTTGCTGAAAATTACAAAATCATGGACACCACAACATCTATATTGGGCGCCGAGGCGTCGTCTGAGCGAGAAATATGTTTTTGAATTTTTTGGACTCCTTTCGTGGCCCAACACGACTCCAACCCTTCCAAAACTTCAAAATACTATAAATACAACCTTTA
Source organism: Fraxinus ornus (assembly GCA_903798235.1). Lineage (NCBI taxonomy): Eukaryota > Viridiplantae > Streptophyta > Magnoliopsida > Lamiales > Oleaceae > Fraxinus > Fraxinus ornus. The sequence continues at coordinate 2,507 of CAIGRF010320648.1, read as the reverse complement.
AAACCTAATTCTAGGGAGAGAAAAGGTTCAAGAGGAAAGAGAAATTCAACACATGATTGGAATGGGCAAAATATCAAAAAAGACTCAAGAAATCAAGAGAAGAGGCATGGTTCTTCAAGGAGAATTCCAACTAAAGCTTCAAAAGAGTTTTTCTTTCGATTCTTCCTTATGTTCTCTCATATAAATTGTATAGATTTTATGAATTGCATCATGAACTAAACAATTTATCTAGGGTTTGATAAAACCAAACTTGATATTATGATTTGACTTAGTCATAATTATTTCTATTTGATTTTTTATATATGTTTGATTGTGTCATAAAATTACTGCTTTCAATTAATTGGCCACTAATTGAATGAATAGATGCTAGTCAATTTTGGCACTCGAGAGAGGAAAATTTAGGAGGGATCGTAGGATTGACTCAACGTAGACTTTATGGGTTTCGATAGAAAGTATAAGATATATGAAGTTCACTCCATAAAATAATTATGAACTTGATAAAATCTTTGATTTTAATTCTGAATCGAGATATTGGAATTAATTCTAAGATTAATTTCTAGCCGACACTCGAGAGAGGGGAGAGAAATACATTAGGATTCTTGCTTTTAAACATGAGAAAATTGACTAGAATAGTTAGACATAACTGAATCATAATTGAAAGTTAGGTGAATCATTCCATATGCCTTTCTTATATTGAGTCTGTAACGCCCCGAGTTACATGAACCTGGATTGCCACGTCATTCTCATTTGTCACGATTTTAATAACAATATTTGCGGAAATAACTAACTTTTAAACATCACATTTATAACGGTAAACCTTATTGGCAACAAAATTCATTTGATTAATTTAGAATAATCGTTTAACTTTAAAACTCAAGTTAGAAATAATTGGAATAACAAAAATAAATTAATAATATTCATAAAGCGTAAATTTTTATAAAGTTAAATAACTTCATCTAATAAAATCGTGCCACCACTGCCCGTCAAACTCGACCGTCTCCGAAAGCTGCAAATGTGGTAAAATAACGGAATGAGTATTTCGATGAAATACTCAGTAGACTCATCGTCGATAATTAATTTACAGAGTAATTGAATACATAATTATGCAATATATACAGTGACATCATCATCATCATCATAGACTCAATTTCTTAAAATAAATCATCGACTCTTTAAAATCATAGGGTGTTGGTAGTCTCGTCTCATGCATTTAAGCACATAAGTTATGCATAACATCATTTTATCTCATAAGAGATAGTCTCGTCTCTTCTCATGCATTAAAACATATA
>CAIGRF010320637.1:0-15469 GCA_903798235.1 Fraxinus ornus | reverse complement strand
ATACTCCATATGCAAGGCATTTCGAAAATGTATAGAACATATGTAGATATATACGAAGTATATACGTGCATTTTAGAACACTAGACATACTTAATATCGTCGATAGACCAATCATTTCATATACAATTAGATAATTCTTTTGGTAGTACTACAAAAAAAATTTAGTTAATCACCAATCTCAAATTTAGAACCTAAATCCGTTTCAATCTTAAATGATTAGTCACATCATGTTAATAATTAAATTATGAAATCAAATTTAAAAATATTTAGCCCCCCTTTGGATTTCATTCAAAAAAGTAAATAAAAAATATTTCTCTCTTTTTTATTTTCAACCTCTCATTCTTAAATAAAATAATATTACAAGTAAATTCAAAAAGAAAAAAAAAACTCTTAATTTTTATTCACATTATCTAAAAAATTATTACTCTAAAATTATTGTAAATAATAAAATTATTAATAAATAACTAAATTCTTCCCTATAAATATAGGCTTTCGCTCTCAATTACATACACAATTCTATTTACTTCTCTTTTGTTTTGTTTTGTTTTTTTTTTTTTTCTCTCTAATTCATAAAATTGAGTTCATATTTTTACTCACAAATCTTTAACCAAGTTGAGATGAAAAACAACTAAGCATCCAATGCCCAATTCAAATCAATCAAGAATATCCAAAACCCTGAAATTCTTCTACATAAAAACTGGCGAGGAACGTAATAGTGGATATTCAAGGAAGCCAATAGTCAAGGGTAAGATGGACAAACTAACTTGGCAGCACCTATTTGGGTGTTTGTTTGTTTTTTAATTCAAACTATTCAATCATGTGTCGACATGCGTTCCCTTTATTTTTGAACCTGTCTTTGAGTCTATTTGTGTAGCACAATTGATTGTTAAATTATTCGTCATGTTGTACAATTATTTTTTGTATTCTAGTTCCTGATTTATTGGATGACAACTTTATTTGTATTCAAAAGAAACTTCAATTCCAATTCATCTCATATTACAAACGAAATGGATGGAAGATAATATTTTTTTATTTATCGTTCAATTAGTTATCACCTACTTATTCTTTTTAAAACAAAATATAGTTTATTAATTTAGTACTCGTAGATCTGAATATTATAAATATTTTATTGTTGCTTTTGAATTAGTACAACATTATAATTAATATTTCAGAAGAATATTACTTACTCTTAAAGAGCATGAATTATATTTTTTAATATTTTAAAAGAATATTGACATACCGCTCTTGAAAACTAAATAGTAATATATAAAGTGGTCTTGAAGTAATACATGTTTCCAAAAATATATATCTCGTTTTGTTCCCAAAGAAGCACAGCGCATACTATTATGAAAGAATATTATGTGCTAATGAAGAGCATGCCATTACAATTTCAATATTCTAGAAGAATATTGATTTATTGCTCTAGAAGAAGCATGCTTTTATATGCTAGAAAAATAATCACTTATTCTAGAACGAAATAGGATTCAAATATCTGATAATCAAAAAGAATATTGCAGAATTGTTTGAATAAATTATTATGTAGTTATTCTTGAAAAATCAAAAAATTATATACTTCAACGTAAATATTGTATTCATCTTGGAGAATTTTAATTTTAATTAAATTGCTACCAAAAATTTATTTATATCAATGTTCTAGAAGAATATTATTTTGATACTCCAAAAGAGTAAATATTGCATTATGTAGAATAATAAAATTTTACTATTGATATTAATTTGTTCTCCACTATACTAAACTCTAGTAACCATTTTAATAAATATTGTATTGAACCAGAAGTTTAATAACTCTTATATTTCATCGTTTAGCATGTCTAGTTAGATCATTATTGGATCAATAATGATGTGAAATGAGAATTCAAATGGACATTTAATAAAGAACTAAAAGATTTTTCATTTCGAAGAATTCCGATAAGATTTTTGTTCTTTTATAAAAAATTGGTCATCGATCGTCACTAACTAAAATGAGGATTGAATTCAGTTCCCCGTATTTCTGAAAATTAATTAGGGTGATATATGGGGCCGCGTCACCCTCCATGTTGACCATCTAAATATTATTTGTATCTAATAGATTTAATACAAATATTAGATGATTGCATGGTGTTCACAACGACGCAACCTGAAGTTTGCGAAATTTTTTATATTATACAATTAAGATGCGTGTCTTGTTTCTCAAACTTTTAATAATTGTTAATTAAGATGACAATAAATGGTTTAACACTATTATTTTTTTTTAAGTGCCTCGATCTCCAAATAAATTTATAAATCATTACTATTAAGAAAAAAATACTTCCAAATTCTATTTAAGGAATGCTATTAGCATCATGCCAACATCATACTTTTTCCCGCTATATTCTACTTATGATTAGAGACTAATTTTTTTCATCTAAATTTTAGATAGTACAATATATCTATGATTGATCGGCCACAATGCACTACGATGGAATGTAAAGACTGAAAATAAATGCATAATTTAAACTTTTATGCAATATCTTAAGTTTTAAGGGGTGATATTTTTTAAGATGATTTGTTGATTGTCAATTTGATTGTACAATTCTCTTAGCATTAGGGGAATGAATTAATAAGCTGAAAATAATGTATAAATACATCATTATGTTTTCTAGATCATCGCAAAAGTCAATTTGAACAGGAAGCTTGAAAAATAATTTATTTAGATGTATTTACTGACTGAAGACATCAACAAATCTCACACACCAACTCGAATTGATGTTCTATGAGGACAATCTCTTAAAATTATATCCGATATCTATGATTCACCTAAATCATGAATAATTTTAAATAAAAAATCTCAAAAAGGAAATGGAGCATATGAGGAAAATTCTTATATTTAGGAGATGTATATTCTTAGAGAATATACAGACATAACTAATTATAAAATCTAGAAGAGGATCAAGTTCTTGAAATATGTTGAAAGTTGAAATATCTCAATAAGTTATGTCATTATAGAAAAGAACAGAATCTAAAAAGACAAACTTGTCGACAATGTTTTTCCACATGATGTATTGTATCATCTAGCGAGGAATCGAAATACATGCGCCAAAATATATCAATCGAAATAATGAGTTGCCAAGCAAAAGTGACGTAACCTTAAATTGAATTTACTAGAGAAACATGATGTTTCTAGACCTGTAGTTCAAAAATTTAAAGATGTATATTTATGCGAAAATGAAATGAGAAAATTGAAGTCACAATATATAATGCACGACTCTCAACAAAGTTAATTTCATAAAATTTGTAGTGGATGAAATCACAAGTCCATGTCATGTTATCTTGACGATGCATGAAGTTTGAAATACTAGTCAACTCATTTAACATGATTATTAATGTTATCCCTGAAAAATTTAATATGCCTAAAATGATATTATCATGAGAGGAGTAAATAAATGTTATACTCTTTCTCTTAATCAAGGCTCTGTCTCAAGGCTCTGTCTCATTGAGTTTTTCTAGCAACTTTTTTAATGAGACAATTTTTATAGTGGTACTCAAAAGAATAATATATTATTTTTCCTTCATTAGGATTTTTATCATATAGTTTTTTCTAATAACGTTTTAATGAATATGCATAATCTAAAAGATATTTACCTTTAAAATAATACTCTGAAATGTATGAGACTCCCAAAGAGATTAACAAGAGCTATTTTTGAATCATCATGTTACTGTAGTTATCAAAAGTTGATAAATATCTTGTACGAAGGTGGTGTTATTTGAAGGCTATAGAAGATAACAGAAGACATGCTTCACTAAAAATTGCAATATTGAAGACATTTACGTACAAAATAAGGATGAATTTGATACAAGAATTGAAATCAGATGAGCAGTTGTACTCGTTTTTCTTTGATCATGTTTTGTCCCACTGAATTTTCTTGACATAGTTTTAACGAGAGAGATATTTTGTAATGTGTTATTCAAGGAGGAATATTGTAAATATATGATTATTAGTGAATGACAATTATATTCATGTAGTCTTACTCTTAGTTCTATCAAAAAGAAGGAACAAATGAAAGGTTTGAAACTTCCCATCCATTTGATATAAAATTCGGCCATAATAATAATAATGGCCTTATATTTTTGCTTGAAATTATTGAAATAATATCCGAAATAGCTCTAACTCTATCCACAAAAGCGTCTAATCCGATTAGTGGTAATATTACCATTTGACCTTCGTTCGTGATTAAAAAGTTTCAAAATTGGTATCATTGAAATTATTTAATTATTCCCACCATATTTCATGTCATAATGTCCAAAAAATTCAATTGAACCGAAATGGCCTCGACATGTCTAAAATCCAAAATAGTCCACGAAAATTTCCAAACAGAACAAAATATGTTCTTTCGCATAACTTCAACCTTATAAAAAATATTTTGCTTGAAGAAAGTTCAACTCATAATCTTTTCTCAAAATTTTACTTTAGTCCCTCAAGTTCAAAAGATTGCAAATTAGTTATCAAACTTGCCAAACTTGCATTAATGCTTCTAAACCTCAAATTACAATTTATAATCATCCTCAAATTAACACCCCGAGTCTGAAATTCATAAACATGTAAGTTTTCCTAAATTGCAGTTCGATAAACGATATTTACTTTGATTACCATTTTGTAACGACCTGATATTTCAATGACAAGTGTTATTTATTATATTTGGAGATTTTTGAGGTTGCCAACAAATAGAAATTTAAAACTTGATTTGTTAATTTACAACTTCTAAACATAGTTTTAACTGCAATGAGTTCCACAAAAGTTTGCAACATAAAGTATTAGCCCCATGTATATAAGTGACTCAACTTACATAAGTAGACATATGTGACTTGCATAAACTGCTGAATAGTATTTGAAAAGAACATAAAACGCAAAAGAGATTAGAATTTTGATGAATAGCCAAAACAACAATAAGATTCCGAATCCAATTACGAATGATTTATTCTCCAGAAATGGCGCCAGAAACTTGTTTGGTGAAATTCTACAACTGTACGAAATCGTTAACAAGTAATTATATAGTGAGAAAAATATCATTCCATAGGAAATAAACTTTAAGTGAATTGTATTAGTTCGTCATCAAATTCGATATACATGACAAAAGAGATTTAGTTGATTATTTCTAAACTATTCTACGAATTATCTAAAATTTGTTCGTAAGAAATATGAGATGACTTTGTTGAACTTACAAATTCACCTATTGTTATCTAGTGTTTGCACACGCCATACATGTAATTTTTAACATCGATTTCCCATATGCCAACCTTGTAGTGTTCTAAACATATTGTGAACATCTTGGTACTACAACAAACAACTAATTACTTAATTTGTCATGAGTAATCAAGTAATGAAATAAGCAAGCAAAATAAATCAAGAATACAAAAATACACTAACTACTTAGTTCTAAATTAAAAATAAGCAATAATAGGTTTCTCCTTCATCCAACATGAAAGAGAATTAGCCTAGCATGTTTCTAATGAATTTACCCAAAGAAATATGAAAAGTCACCACTCGAAAAAAAAAAAAAATAGTAGAAAAATTGATGGAGAATCAATATTTTATACTCGATCTTCAATCCCGGGCCTTGAATCTTCGATTATTGATGTTAATTCCTTGTATTGCGTTGCTAGACTTGTTCTCTGCGTAAGAATATGTGGTGATTATTTTTTACGTCTAACAATTAGGTTAAATAGCGGCCACAATTTCTTTCCATGTAGAATTTCATCTAAATAAGGAAACTGTTCGCCTCCTAGATTATCACCATGTGATTGCATTGTTTACTAACCGGAGATCGCATGGTTCAAGTCATTTAGCATCGAGTTCCCAAAACTCTTGGGTTGCAATTTCATGGAGTAGCATCTTCTATAGATGTACAATTTGGTCCCCAACTTTCTTCATTCTTTCAATTCTAGTTCTTTCTTTATGAATTCTTGATCCTTTATCTTCCATTATATCAAATCGACTTCATGTAGTTTTCAATCATCGCTCTTTGGTTCGAATTTCAAATCAAATTTTGAATATTAATGATTTGCTCTTTGAACTTCAAAATTCTTCATTTTTGGCCCGAATTTTGTTCATTTCCTTCAATTTCACCTTTGAGCATCGGGTTTTACATGACAAATAGCATTTAGATCTTATCGGCCTTAATCTACGAAATGAAGTGATAAGGACGTAACTCTTTCTCTAAAGAGCTGAATCTCCTTGCGTGTGGTCAATGAAAATGTCTCTTCCATTGAACGGTCACCCAACTTTTAGACAACAAATCCATCCCAAATATAACATCCCAACTATGATCTATCAAAGATTTCAAAGATTTAGACAAACTTTATTATTTACATTTTTCACATGGCAATTGGCATCTTCCTTGCTCATAACAATTTTGCCGTAAACTTGATTTTGCTAAGCACTTTCAAAATCCAACCGTAAAAGATCATTGAGCTGTCAAGCGCATCCTTCATTACATCAAATTAAAAGAATAGGTTTTTATTTAAGTTGTGTATTGACAAGAATATAATGATTTTTTTTAGGAATAGTAAAACAAACAGGAGTTTTAGGAATTTCCTGTACTTTACACAGATTTCTTTTCATCGATATTCTTGATTTCACCTTCAAACCTTTTGACCTTCTTTGGTATTTTTTAAGAACTCAAAACTATAGATAAATTATGTGCATGGGCAAAATTACCTAGGCATTAGACAGACCTCAACATATCTGCCAATTTATAATATGGATATGACTTGGATAAGGAAACAATACTATCCTAAAAGGACTCTTCCTTTTAGTTATAATCCATATCAAAATGTTTCCATATATGAAGGACACGTGTGTGACACGTCATGATTTAATTAATTAACTCTATTACAACTAAAACAATTAATAACTTTTATAATTTAGTCTAGTTACTATTGAAAAGTCACAATGGGACCAAATCAAACCCAATGAAACTAAGCTCCAATAAGTTAATTTTTACCTAACAACTTATCAATTTCGATTATTTTACTAAAAGAACGAGATGCACTATCAATCTAATTGAAATTATTGAAGCTATATATAAAAATAATTATATCTTCTGATTTATTGTTCTTAAGTATTATCCTTGTAGACCCATGTCGAATATTTGTAGCAACATAAAATAAACAAATTATCATTTTCTAAATATACATTAAATCTTCAAATTTTATTTTTTATCTGACAATCCCATATGATCGCTATTGGGAATTTGCTTAATCACCCATAATGGAATTTAAACAATATTTTAATTCTCACTATAGATCTTCTTTGTATTTAAAAAGAAATTATGATATGAATTAAACCCTTTTTTTAATTTTATAAACTCCCTTACTTATTTTGCACACGAACAATTACGATATGCAATTCACAATTTTTCAATTATCCAGCCTCCAATGAAAATTCACATAAGGAACAAGAAATAGAGAATTATTGTTTCTCTTTTCTTGTACTAGTAAGATAATAAATTGTGCTTTGTATGATTTTCTCAAACCCTAATAGCTTATTAATGGAAATCCAAGTGGGCTTACCTTGACACTTAAACTTAATTCAGTCCAATGTTTAATTAATCTAATCAATTAATAATCTGATTAATTAATTTGGCCCATTTATAAATAACCAAATTAATAAATTGTCCAACACTTGCAAATTAATTAATTAGTATGTTTCAATCTTCTAGTTCATTTTTTGTGTGTGACCCATTATGTTTTCGATCACGATACTTAATGACATGAATTATTATTTTGATCTAATTAAAATAAGATAAAATAAAAAATTCTTTTAATTTATCATTAATTCACCCAAATTAATTAATTCACATTCGTCGTCTCAAATTGACATCTAACAATGTTTTAGGGCAACACATTTGACGAAAAAATATCATATGGTATGACAAATTAAACTTGTTCGTTCATCATGAAAATATAATATCTTCATCAATATTATCCAATCAATTACGAGATATGAAGTGTGTCAATCTCGATTATCGATTATATCTTTCATCTTACTATTAAGTCAATGTAAATCGAAAAATATTTTCGATTTATGGGTATTCCTTGGCCAAAGATTTCGTTATCAATTTAATTGAATGGAATGTATATTATAATCTCTTACTATATAAGAGTGACGAATCATCTGTTAATCATTTATAACTTTCATATGATTTTTGACATACCCGAATAATGTCGTAACATCCAACGTCACCAAAGCATCTACTACCGAACATTAGAGATAAACCACTGACACTCAGATAGTTATCTATGTAAAATCTCTTTAGTAGGTCTCCAATGTTTTGTTCTTTAACGAAACATCCATGTGTTTATTTAAATAGTAAATAATAATATATGTATCTCGTTATTACTTACAACTACGAATAATTCAAGATTCAATCATATGCAATTTTCCTCTTACAATCATAACTTTTTGTGATTAACAAATTATCAAGACTTGAATCTACGGATTCTATTAATTTAATAATTAGAAAATTAATTATATTAAATAATATATATTTCCAAAATATAAAATGCATTAATTATATAAAAAATGTGTACAACCTAAATCTATTAGACCTAGAACATAACACTTACAAACTTCCACTTGCATTAGATCCAATCGCTTTTATATCTAGTATCATAAGATTCTATATGACAATCATATTTATGTTGTGACAACGGCTTTGTCAATGGATCTGCAATATGATATATGTGAGAACTTGCTCTATATTCACGTCATTTTTTTTGTATAATCTTCCTGATGAAATGGTACCACCTTAGCACATGTTTGGATCATTAATGAGACCTTAGTTCATTCGCTTGCGCGATGGCTTCATTGTTATCACAATACAGAGATATGGGACCAACAATACTAGGAACAACTCCAAATTTATTAATGAACTTCTTGATCCAGACAGCTTTCTTTATTGCTTCAGAAGCAGTAATGTACTCAACTGTATTGTTGAATATGTGGTTGTTTCTTGTTTCGAACGTTTCCAACTAATCGTCCCATTGTTTAGAGTAAACACATATCCAGATTGAGATTTGCTATCATCCTTATCAGACTAAAAGCTAGCATCAGTATATCCATGAACTCGTAGTTCATCTCCTCTATATATTAAAAGCACATCTTTAGTCGTTCTTAAGTACTTACGATTGCTCTTATCTACAACTCAATGTTTCTCACCAAGGTTTGCTTAAAATCTACTTGTAACACTTAGAGCATATGAAACATCTGGTCTCGTATATAGCATCACATACATGATAGATCCTATTGATGATGCATAAAGAATCTTATCCATGTGATCCTTCTCATCATGTGTTTTGGGTGAGATATCCTTTGAGAGGTAAATCTCATGTGACATGGGACACTATCATCTCTTGAATTCTTCCATGTTAAATTTTCTTCAGATTTTATCTATATATGAAATTGGGATAAGCTAAACAATTTTCTAGATCTATATTGATAAATCTTGATACCTAAGATATAAGATGCTTCTCTAATATCTTTCATAAAAAAATTCTTTAAAAACCATTATTTCACTGATTGAAGCATTGGGATATCGTTTTCCATTAATAATATGCCATTGACATACATCATTTCCACTTGTCTTCTTGTAAACACACGGTTCATCTTCGTATTTAATAAAATCAAACATTTTGATTGTCTTATCAAAGCAAATATTTCAGCTCCTAGAGCCTTGTTTTAATTCATAAATGGATCGATCAAGCTTGTATACATTGTTAGTATCTTTGGATTCAAAACCTCCTGGTTGTGTCATATGCACTTCCTTTTGCAAGCTCACGTTAAGGAAAGAAGTTTTGACATCCATTTGCCATATCTCATAATCATGCTATGCAACTATTGTAAGCAAAATCCGAATGAATTTCAACATTGACAACATGCAAAAAAATTTCATCAAAGTTAGCACCTTGTCTTTGTTTGTAACTTTTTGTTACTAGTTTTGCTTTGTATGTATGGATGTTCCCATTCATTTCGACCTTTTTCTTATAAAACCATTTACAACCTATGGATTTTATCCCATTAGGAGGGTTGACTAAGGTCCAAACCTAGTTTACATAAATAAAGTTCATTTCGGATTACATGGCATCCTATTATCTTTTTGAGTCAACACTTAACTTTTATTCTACGTAAATAGTAGGTTCATCATCCTTGATTAGTAACACCTAATTAACAATCATGGGTTTGCCTATTCTAGGAAATTGAATGGTCCTACTTGATTTATGGTGAGCCGGAGTGTTTTCAGAAGTCTCTATGTCCCGATCAAGAGTTTGTCCCTTAAGAGGTGTGGGATCAGACTTGAGTTCATCTAATTGGTCAATAATATCTATAGATTCATGAATTTCTTCAAGTTCTAATTTGCCCCCATTATCCTCTTCTAGAATGTACTCTTTGGCATGTATTGAGACAAACATTTTCTTCTCAGTGATATTATAGAATTGATATCCAATTGTATCTTTTGGATATCCACTACAACAAAAATAGTCATTTGCAACACTAGAAATATAATATTTGTTGATAAATGTTGCTAAAGGGGTCTTTTGACAATATTTTAGTAAGTGAATGTTGCCATTGGTTAGTATAAATGAGTTTTGACAACGTTTTGTAGAAAAATGTTGCGATAGACCCCATTTTTGCAACGTTTATTGAGTGTTGCGAAAAGTTTTATTTTTCGCAACGTTTATCAAACGTTGCAAAAGAAAAGCCTTTTGCAACGTTTGTCAAACGTTGAAAAGTCTACGTTTAACAAACGTTGCAAAAGGCTTTTCTTTTGTAACGTTTGATAAACGTTGTGAAAATCTCACTTTTCGTAATGTTTGTCAAACGTTGCAAAAAATCTACTTTTGCAACCTTTATTAAACATTGCGAAAAATAAGGCATTTCACAGCGTTTGCTGAATGTTGCAAAAAAGTTCACTTTTTGCAACGTTTGTTAAGTGTTGCGAAAAATTTTATTTTTGGGCTCAAATTGCATAACCCAAAAATGTGAGCCCAAGCCCTAGCTATATTATAAACCCCTAAATCATCTTCTCCCACCCTCCCGACTCACCATCGCCACCAGAACCTCCCAATTCCTCGGGACCATCATCTCCATGCCGGAGCTTCACAACTCCGAGGCTGCAACGGCTCAATCAAAGCATTGTGTAGAATGATATTTTCTGCAAGTGGTTAGCTTCTTCTTTGCTGTAAATCGTGTTGTTTGAAATGGTTAGGATGCAGATTTTCTAAGTTTGAATCAATTATTAACTAAAATGCCAATGGATTTTATTTTTGTAAACCCGGTATTAGAGATTTTTGTGATTTTTGTTTGGTGACTTTCTTTGGGCGGTTTGGTGGGATGTGTTGACAGGGATAAATCGATAGCAGGGTATTCTTTATCACTAAAGGAGACGATTGAGGTGGTTTCTGTTGATATTAATGGTGCCACTACTTACGAAGTTTCTAGTACTATCGTTTTCCTTTTCAATTTTGCAATTTCTATTGGTTGAATTAATGTTCATAATATGATAAAATGTTAATTTTGTAAGTTGTTATTGGAGTTACCTGGAACGAACTTTGAAACAATATTTTGCTTTATGCAACTTTCAGGAACTCCCGTGGATTGTGTATCACTAGCGTCATGTGGTTAACTATTTACATGGTCAAAACCCCTGTTGGTATGATTTTAATTCTTACAATTGTTGGAATTCTTCTCCTTTTAAACATTTCTTAGCTACAAAACATGTGTCCCCATTTCTTCGTTTTGCCTGATATAGGTTATAAGTGGTATCAATAAGGGTTTAAGCTGTGGACACCACATGTAAGTCCTTGGCATTTCTATTACAACTTTGTAAGTCATGTCCAAACCTTTTGGTTGTAATTGGTTCATATGAGCTTTGTACTTTATTAATTGCCTGACAATATTAGGTTTTATTCGGGTGTCGTTGCTGGGGCTAGGGAAGCATTGGTTAATGGTGTGCTATCTATATCAATATCATTAAACTGGTATGTTGTGATCCTTTAGTGTACCTTACAGCTGTGTACAGTCATTTTGAATGTACCTAACAGAATGCCAAATTAATCTATGATAGGAAGAAAGATGAAAGTAAGGAAAGTGACTTCAAGGATACTGTGACTATTTTCTTACCATTGATACAATCAATGATAAGAGATGTGGAAAAGGGTGTTTTCCCCAATAGTTGTTCACTAAGTGGAGAAGTTCCAACCATACCCTTGACAAACAAGATATGTTTCTAATATAATGGATACTTGTAATCTGTGGAATGAAATCATGTTTTACGGTGATAACATTTTAAGTTGTTGAATGAAATCACGTCTTACGGTGATAACAACTAATCCCTCTATAATCATTTCAATAAAAATTTGGTCCGGTAATCTTTTCATTTGAAAGGATCTTGAAGATCATTGGTACTGACTAAGGATTTGTCACTTGGATATTGTTTCTCATTAATACAAAAGAGTGTATACCTCAAGATATGTTAGGAATGGATGTCATATGTCAAGCTAAGTCTGGGATGGGGAAGACAACAGTGTTTGTTCTAGCAACTCTATGTGCTTTACATTGATTATAAGTCCGTTTATCATTTCTAATGCTTGACCTTATAAATAGCACAAAATTTTAATTTTAGGCTTCTGCGGTCGAGGATGACGACGACAATGATGTGGATTTATTTGGTGAGGAGACTGAGGAAGAGAAGAAGGATGCTAAAGAACGTGATGCAGCCGTGAAGGCATCTGAAAAGAAGAAAAAGAGTAGCTTCTGTGTTCCGTTTATGATCAAGTTTTTCCATTACTATTTTATTTCATTTTGAAGCTCNTTTTTTATTTTATTTTGAAGCTCATTTTTATTTAAGTGATGTTGTATCACATTCTAATGTTCAAGTGTATGGATTCAAAAATTTGTAATGAAATTATCAATTTTTATGCAATTCCAAAATTTGTTCATAAGGTGCATTTTCAATTTTGCCAATCAATTTGCATAAATTACTGTTAAAAAAAAAAACTTTTACGACAATCTTTTTTAAATGTTGCGAGAGGTCTATGGCAATGTTCAGAAAACATTTCCGTAGACCTTTCACAACATTTAAAAAATGTTGCGAAAGGCCTACGACAACGTTTGAAGTTGCCGTATCTTTTTACTCCATGAAAACACCTGCAACATACGTCCAAACGTTGCCGTAGGCTATTTTTGTTGTAGTGATCCCACAAGTATGCATTTATCAGATTTAGCTTCAAGCTTATCCAACTCAGTGTGCTTCACATAAGCCTCACAACCCCAAGCTTTAACATGAGACAAGTAGGGGCATTCTGCCTTTCCATAACTTGTATGGAGTTTTGTGAATTGACTTAGATGCTACATGATTTAGTGTGTAGCATGCGCAAATCAGTGCATGACCCCAAAAAGATTTTAGGAGGCCTACATAGCATAACTCATCATGGATCGCACCATATCTAATAGTGTACGATTTCTCCGTTCAAATACACCATTATGTTGTAGCGTATGTGGTGGAGTCTATTGTGAGAGAATCACATTCTCTTTTAAATAATCTAAAAATTCTCCTTTCAGATATTCTCCACCGCGATTAGATTTTAGTGTGAAAATGCCTTCACCTATTTGTTTCTCCACTTCTAGCTTGAATTCCTTGAACTTCATCAAGTATAAATAATCATATCTAGAATGGTCATCAGTAAATGTAATAAAGTAAGAGAAACCACTTATAGCGGTGATTGATATGGATCCACATACATTATTATGTATTATGCCTAATAATTGTACAGTTCTTTCTCTTTTTCCAATAAAAAGGAATTTTGTCATCTTGACCAACAAGCATGATTGACATTTGTCAAATGATTCAAAATCAGTTAACCCTAAATATCCATCTCTATATAATTTGAAAATAAGTTTCTTAGTTATATGACCTAGTCTGCAATGCCAAAGATACGCATTATTTAGGTTTTCATTTTTATGTCTTTTATTTTCTATACATATAATAGATGGCTTAGTGTCAAGAATGTAAATGCCATTTTGTAATGTATCACAACCATACAAGATCTCATCTAGATAAAAGGAACAATGATCATCTTTACCATTAATTGAAAAATCACTTATGTCCAAACATGAAATAAAAATAATGTTCGGTAATGGTGGAACAAAATAACAATTCTCTAATTCTAATAGTAAGCCCGAAAGCAATGGTAAGAAATATGTTCCTACAGCCATGCTGCAGCTTTTGCTCCATTCCCCACGTCCAGATCAACTCTTTTTTTCTGTATTGGTCTATTTTCCTTTAGTCCTTGCATATTTATACAAATATGATATCTGCATCTGGCATCTAATACCCAAGAAGCTAATTAGGTAGACATATTAACCTCAATTACCAATATACCCGAAGTGGAAGTTTCAGAAGACCTTTTTTACTTCAAGCTGGCGAGGTAAGCCTTGCAGCTCCTCTTTCAATAACCTTTCATTTCACAATGATAGTACATGTCATCAGACTTGGTATTGCCCTTGTTTACTTTGATTGTCATGTTTTGCTCTTAATCTTCTTGGATATTTTCTTAAAACTTCCTTTAGTCTTCGTCTTAGTGCCCTTGGAGGTATGGATGGCTAAGACATGCCTACTACCAACTTTGACATTGGACTCAACAGTCTTAAACATGTTCAGCAACTCAAGGAGTATGCACTTGAGCTTATTCATGTTGAAATTCATAACGAAGTGTGAATAACTAACTCTCTAGCATAGATTGAAGAACTAAATCAACACTTAGTTCATGGTCTATCATTGAATCCAATTGAGCCATCTTGTCAATAAAGCCAATCATTTTCAGTACATGAACATTGACTAAAGATCCTTTTGTCATTTTGGTATAACTGCTTGAAAGGCTCATATATTTCCACACATAATTGTTCATTATACAACTCTTTGAGATCAAGAATCATAGTATAAACATCCATACCCTCATGTTACTTTTGCACCTCAGGTAACATAACTACAAGCATCACACATGCTGTAGTATTATCGTCAATACTGTGTTTATAGTAAGCAAGCAAATCTTCCTTAGTCAAGTCAATAGTAGGTATCTCTGGAAAGGGATGCTCAAGGACATAACCGATTTTCTCATGCTTGAGAATAATTCTCAAATTTGGTGCCAATCCAGAAAATTTGGCCCGATTAGTTTGTTGGCATCTAGTATGTCTCTCAAATTCATATGGTTACTTGTAATTCAAAAACTACAAAATGACGAAAAGTAAAGAATTAAAATGTATTAAAATGCATTGCATAATTGAATATGGATTTTAATCAAAGTAAATATGTTTCCACAGTTTAAAATAAATTTATGACCCTCACACATAAATTAATGAAATTCATACTTAATTCCCAGTGTGTTAGAATCATTTTGTTATATTAAACATTGAGTGTACTCAACAAGTTTTAATAAA
>CAIGRF010320622.1:0-13700 GCA_903798235.1 Fraxinus ornus | reverse complement strand
TATGACTACGTGTCTTTCAGAACTTAGAAATTTTGGATACTAAAAAAGTCTAATGCAATACTGCGCACATATTAAACATGCGCTTAAAGCTATAGGGGTGATCCCCTATCCACAGCATACACGAGTTTATTGTGTCCACAACTAACATGACAATGTCACGTCAATAAGTTAAGCCGTCAATGCTGATAATGCAATAATTGTTGAATTGTCACAATGACGGCTTGACTACCATGTTAGTTGTGGGCATATTTTATCTTCTCCAATGTGGGCAAAAGAATTTTTTTGTCTAAAGTTGTATCTTAAACGAGCCATTTGTATGCATAGTGATCTCATTTACACATGACAATTTTATGATTGAGTATTAGCTAGCAACTAGCAATCTCCTTGTCAAGAAGGTGATCTTTTTCCACTAGTTGGCAAAATATGTTTTAAACATTTTTTAAATTTTATTAATTATATACATTCGAATTTTTGCTAGTGAATAATTTGGAGAAGTTTAAGAAATTTTGTATGTTGCACTGGTTAATTCAGTGAGTTCATGTTGAGTCTAATAATTCATATATTTATTAGAATCGATCTAACTCACAAAACTTACCATATTATTGTAGTTTTTATTGTTTTCTTCATATGAATATATGTACTATGGGACATGAATTTTTGCACAAGGAATTTGGTTAAATGCATTAGTATTGAATTTCTTTATGCTTGGAGAGGAAGTCAAATACTTTCCTTCTTTCAAGTTAAGAAGAGATTTAGCCTTGTTGATAAAAAAATATTATAATTTTTTATTAAAATCAAATTTAATAATTAATTTTAACCACATTAACCTACAAATTTTCAACCACATATTTTATTAACTTTTATTAAAATTTCCTAAAAATATGATTTTAATCTCTATCAACTAGGGGCTTATAAATTTGATAAATATCTTTGACTCTTGTGCATCAATTTAAGAAACAAATTAAGCCATTATTTCGTGGGGGATTAAAATTAGATCTTTAGTAGATTTTAATAGAAGTTTTTGAAATATGTGTTTAAAAAGTTGTGGGACCATAAAATATATAGTTAATATTGATCGTTTGACTTTGATTTAAATTAAAATCTGATTTAAATCAATATCAAACATGGGCTAAATAATTTTTTCTTGAGCAAGAATAAAGAAAATCGACTCCATATGAAATAGGGGGGTGGACGATTTTCTCACCCGTGCACTAGTGACTTAGTGGGTCCATACATTCAGACTTATCATCGAACTCTCAACTCAATGAGTTTATATGTTAAGACACGAGTAAACTCGTAACTTAATGAGTTCGTGGGTAGAGTGAACTACTGAGTTTAGTGCAAGGGAAAATTTCATAACTAAGAGGTTAAATTTCACCTATTTTAAATTTAAGAGATAAAGTTTAAAATTTCAAATTTCATATTTTTNATTAATTAAACATATTAAGGTCACAATTCCATATAATTTAGTCACAAATTTCATATAATTGGTCACAAATTACAAATTTTACATGTCACAAATTATTTTATGATTATAATTCAAAAATATTATAGGTTACAATTTGTTCATTGATCACAAATCAAAAATTTATACATTATAAATCTATCAAATTAATAAGTCACATATTATTCATTGGTCACAGATCACAATTTTTATATGTTACAAATTATTTTACGGTCATCATTCAAAAATTCATAGGTCACAATTTGTTCATTGATCAAAAAAAAAATTTATACGTCACAATTTATTTATCGATCACAAAGTATTTATAAGTTACAGATCATTTATCGATCATAAATTATAAATTTTATCCGTCACAACTTATTTAAGGGTCGCAAATTGTCAAATTAATTGGTCACAGGTTATTTCTCAATCGCAACTTAATAAATTGTGAGTCGTAATCACATTTTTAGGTCACATATTATATATTTGTCACAAATTACTCAATTTATTGGTCACAAAAACTATTGGTCCCACTCGACCGTCGTCGCCACCAACACCACGACGTCGTTGCCGCCTCCACCCGCCATAACTATTTGTCACCACCACCCACCATTGCCAACAATGCCAGATCCACTACCACACTAGTGCAAAGTCCGCTTGTCTCCGCCAGCGCCACCACCACATGAACCGCCACCAAATACCATGACACCACCTCCATCGCCATCGCCATCGCCACCACCAACAACGCTCAACTTCAAAACCACCACCAACAAACCGTCATTTTCAACTACAAAACAATCACCAGTGTCAATGCCACCACCAACACTCGCGCCACCACCACCACCACCACCATCACCCGCACAGCCAACACCATCGTACCATCAATATCACGGCCAGCAAAAGCAATGCCACTACCTCCTGTACCAAAAATTAGGACTACCATCTCCGTTGCACCACAACCACCAAAAAATCCCGAAATTCGATGTCCCCGCCGCCACTGTACGTTGCTACAAGCATTCAAACCCTAATTAATCATGTACCAAAAATCACAACTACCCATCGCAGTGCTGCAAGCATTTAGAGGCCATGCATCGCTGTGTGTAGCGATGTCACAGCAACCGCGCTCGGCAATTGTACGGTACCGCTGCAAGATGAGCAGATTGGCGATGCAGAACCGCTACACCGCGATGGGTAAAGAGAGAGGGAGATGTCGGTTGTTGTGAGAAAAAGAGAGAGGGAAAACTGTCGATTGCCGTGATTGCTCCGCGACGGTAGAGGGAGAAGGACCTGTCGCGACTGCGCTGCGACGAGTAGAGCTGTCGACTGCCGAGAGAAAGAGAAAGAGAAAGGGATGTGTTTAGAGATGGAGAGAGAGAGAAATGAAAGGGGGAATTAATTAGAGTTTGAGATAAATTTTTATGGTATTGATAATATTAATATTTGAAATAATATATGATTTTTGAAATTGAATCTTAAAAATTCTAGTTTGATGTAATTACCACTTAGTGCAAATTGAACTAGACCAACTTTTCATAATTTTTAGAATACCAAACTTCAAGATTAGGGAACTAAATCGTTAAAGAATGTAAAAGCACCAATTTCACGATAAAATATTAAGGATGTTTGTCAGGATATGAAAATTAGGGATCAGTTACCTCCGTTTGATGGTCATTATTTTGAAAAAATATTGTTTTGAATAATGAATTTTTGGGGAGGTTTGGTTAAAAATTAGAAAAAGTTTTGAATTTACCAATAGAATATTTTATCGTAAGATAAAAAATGAGGAGATAGAAAAAGGAATTTGAAACAAATGGAAGGCAATTTGGGACTTGCACAGTTACCCCCATCGGCTAGGGCCTAGGGACTGCCAATTAAGTTGCTGGCAAATTTTCTTGAATGAAACCTTGAAAAAGGGTTTATAGGGTTTTCTACTAGCAGAAAATAAAAAGAAAACAAGTAATATGAAGTTACTATCTTCTTCTTCAACGATCCCTCGAAGATTACTGTTTTCTCTCGTACTTCGCAAATCTAATTCATCGGCTTCTCCTTCCACTTCCCTTTATAAAATTTCCGAACTATTCCCCTCGAACACTGACGATATAGGCAAAGAACCTACATCAGACCCCCAAACTTCTGTCAAGATCCGAACTTCTCAAAAACCCATATCGGAAAACAGAGTTTTAACGCAGACCATTGTCATAAGAACCCTTTTAGCCCGGAATGATGACCCAGTTTCTGCCATCGAGTACTACAAGTGGGCTGAGAAAAATCACGGTTTTGCATCCGGGTCCGCTGACCCATTGGGAGTCTTGCTGCACATTTTGGTAAAGTCTCCTGAACATTGCCGTGTGTCTAAGAATTTGCTTTATCACTACGTCTGCAGCGATTCAGTACTCTCGGCTGCTGTTATTGTTCGTCGCATTGTTAATTGCTCAAAAAGATTTGGTTTTGAGTTAAATCCGCGGGTATTTAATTACTTAATAAATGTTTATATTAAGGGGCATAGGTATACGGATGCTATAGGTTGTTTCAGAACAATGGTTATTTGTGGAATGATGCCGTGGATCCATTATACAAAAAATTTATTGAGTGCATTGGTTGAGCGAAATATGCTTGGCCAGGCCCAGAGTTTGTTTAGATGTGTGGTTTTAAGACCAGAGAGTTATGATTCTGCAACTGTACATTTGATGATGCTTGCGTGTTTGCGAGTAGGTAAGGTAGAGGAGGCTCAGAAGTATTTCATGGAGGCGAGGGGTAATGAAATTAAGCTTGACGCATCTATTTACAGAACAGCTGTTGAGGCTGCTTGTAGGAAACTGGACGATAAACTAGCTTGTTCATTGTTGGGGGAGATGAAGGAAAAGGGGTTGGTTGTGTCAGGGAATTCATTTACTTGTGTGATCTGTATTTGTCTGAAGCAAAGGAATATAGTCGAGGCCATAAGGCTTAAGGATGAGATGATTAGAAGTGGGCATCCGATGAATTTGAGGGTTGCTAATAATTTGATGAAGGGGTGCTATCTGCATGGTGACTTCAACAGTGCCTTAGAATTGTTCAATATGATTAAAGATGAACTTACTCCAAACGAAATCAGTTATTCAGTCATCTTAGAAGGGTGCTGTAGGAGTGGAGATATGGAGAAGGTGCAGGAGATACATAAGGAAATGAAACAGGCAGGTATTCCAACATCCGTCTGTGTTGTAAATTCTTTAATTAAAGGGTTTTTGGAAGCAAGATTGATGGAGGATGCAACCAAATTTTTTGATGTAGCTGTTGAGACTGGCATTGCAAATGTATATACTTACAATAATTTTGTATCCTGGTTCTGTAAAGTAGGTATGATGGACAAAGCATATGCTATATGGGATAAGATGATAGATAAAGGAGTTGAGCCAACTGCAAATGTGTATAGCAATATGATTCTGGGAAACTGTAGAAAAGGGAATATGGATGCAGCAATAGATTTTGTTTCTAAAATGTTACAAAAGAACTTTAAAGTGAATGTTGTCACATATGGTATTTTGATTCAGGGATATTTCAATGGAAGTGAGAGTGGAAAAGCACTTGGAATGTTTGACCATATGATGACCTTAGGGATTGCCCCTACTAACTTCACATTCAACATTCTCATCCGTGGCTTGTGCAAATTTGGCCGAACAGCTGAGGCAAAAGAAAGGATGAAAAAGTTGGTGGAGATGGGTTTTAGTCCTGTTTGCACATGATTTATCATTGATGGCTTTGGAGGCGGATATTAATGTTTACATAGAGATGTTCGAAGTGGCTTTCTCCCCAATCTTCGTTGTTTGGTGGATTTGTGAAGGAGGCTGAAAAATGAGATGTGGGTTGATATTCAATTTGGTTCGTTCTTGAGGATGGGGGTGCACTTTTGCTTTGGATACATACCAGGAGTTGCTTACCCATGGTCTATTGCTCGATGTCATTACATTTTCAGAGGTCTTGGAGGAGATTCAATGAAAAAGGATAAATCCTATGTTCTTTTTATTTGTACGTAAGTGGTTGATATTAGAAGGAAGGGAGTTGCAGGAGAGTTGTTGATTGCATCATGAAATGCTCGATAGAGGTCATGTGATAATTAACTTATGACGTTCTAGTAAGTGGAAAGTTACAGGTTGACTGTTGGAGATTTATATGACCAAACCATAACAATTATGACTTATAATCTTCTTTTTCTTGTTCCAAAGGAGAGTTATAAAACGATTTGCTGCATCGATGGTAAACTCCTTTTTCCCCATGTTTTATCCTGTCATAATGTTACATTGTATTGGAAGTTTTTCATGAGAATATGGATTCCACTAATCACGACTTTGTAGGCAATAATGAAAATATATCTGAATGAAACATAAATGTCTTGTGATAGTTTCGAATTGGAAACTGTACATAATCCCAACAATAGCCTTTTACAAGCTTACTCTGTTGCTCCTAGTGCAGGTAGTAGAATTTTATGCCCAAGAAATCGGATTGTTGAAGTAGGGAATGAGGAGCTATGACCATAAATATCTTGAGAGAATAAAATGACAGAAAAGTTAAAACTTAATCTATTATCATCCTTGAACACCTTGGGGTTTCATTTCATCATTTGCAACATGAATCCGCTGACTAAATAAGCCTCGTTATTCTTGGATTATTAATTTGCTTTCATGGAAGGCATGTAGGATGTGGGAACGAGGAAGGGCTCTTTTTCATCGATACAGCTATTCCGTCTGCCTCAATCATGTCTGTCAGCAATACTCTTTCCTTTTGGAAGTTTCCAGTCGAAGTGAGAAATTGAGCTAAAGGAAGATAAAGATTTGCTAAGATCATGCCTGGACACATCCTCTTTCCTGCCCGAACAGAAGATATTCAAAGTTATTTCCCAAGAAATCGGTGGAATTATTCTCAAATCTCTCTGGTTTGAAGCTTTTGGGGTCATCCCAGTATGCTGGATCTTTTCTCATGCCCCCAAATATTTACCAGGACTTTGGATTTTAGAGGTATTGTGTATCCATCAACTCTTATTTCTTCTCTGCATGCTTTTGGGAATAAAGGAATTGGAGGGTGCAACCTAAAAGTTTCTTTGATAACTAACTTTAGATATTTCAGTGTTTGAATATCACCCTTGTCGACCATTTTCTTTCCCTTGAGAGTATGTCTTATTTCAGCTTGCGTTTTTGCCATCACATCTGGATTTCTCATCATTTCCGCCATGGCCCAATCAACCGTTGTTGATAAGGTCTGGTTTGAGCTGAAAACAAGTAATGCAAATTTTAACTGTAAGCGTCAAAATACAGCCTAATACTATAAATAGTCCATCATATCAAACAAGCCAAATCTTTTTAAATATCATTTTACTTATGAAAATAACAGCTTTGATGTTGTTGTTTGTTATGGGAAAGTCGAGTTCCTCAGTTTCCGTCATTCTCAGGAGAACATCGACTATGTCTTCTCCACCAAACTCTCCATTGCCTTTCTTTGATGTAGCTTGGTTATCTCTGTGTTCATCAACTATGACTTCCAGAATTGCATCAAGCTTGCACCTCATCGGCAACAACTTATGTTTGTTCCAACTTCTGACATGTAGCAACTTGAAGGAGGGGACTAAATCAGCCCCTTTCTTCGACAGCCATATCAAGGTGTCTCTATCCCTCACAACCTTACGGAAAGCTGCTCTTCATGTGATTGAACTCTTAAATGCACACACTATGTCAAGTTAGATTGATGATTTCTCCAGAAGATGCTTGAAGAGATTTGACGAGACTTGAAGCCTCATCTTGTCTTACGGAGCTGCATGACCGAACATATTTTGCAGTCAGGGCCTCCGGAATGCATATTTTACACATTTGCCTCCAGTATTCATTATATGCGCTAAAGACAATATCGGTATAGTCATACAACATGTTCTGATTTCACCCGTGATCGCGGACAATATAACTATTGGTAATTCTGATGGAATAATCGACAACAATAATTTGGTGATTATCGACACAGCACCGATGTTATTATCGTTGTTGAGTATCATCGACAATACTTCCAAGTACTTAAATTTGTTAAAAGTATTTTTTTTATTAATATTACTAACTAAAAAGTAATTATAATGTTTATTTATTTATAAATGTTATTTATTATTGACATATTTCTTCATAAGATAGAACAAAGTAAAATGTAAATTCTTCAAAGGATAAAGCTATTTTGTCCAAGTTGGGTTACCCACCAGTCGCCCCCTCCAATAGGGGGGAGCCAAATCATTTGGGCACCCCCCTTTTGTAACCCAACTTGGGCAGCTAAGCACAACTCTTCTTCAAATTGGGGCTTTGGATAAATTGAGCTCTTATTAGATAGTGAAATTAATTTAATCCTCGATCTGTTCGTGTGAGTTGATGTTTAAAGTCGAAGTGATGCATGTTTTATGATTTTGTTACATGTATATCAAGATTTACATAATGTTACATGACACTCTATTATTTGTCAGTTTAAAATACAATTAATTTTTTCATCCACATTATTTTCGATAATCACTCATGTACATTTTTTATGTAGAAGTAACAAAATTCTTTTGGAAAATTTGCTCGATAAATTTAACAAAAAACTTAAAAAAACTTTCATGGTTAAGAATTAATTGTGCAATAATATAAAACATTAAAAACTAACCAACCAATGTAAATGGTTATCTACTTTTATAGAAATTATGCCCATGTTTGGGCACTATTTTTTCAAAATTTATTTTCAATAATACATTATTTCATAAAATAATATTATATGTAAATTTTTATTTATTGTTTTTTAATTCACATTCTTAGAAAAATCAATATTTCAAATATATTTACCCTCAAATTCTGATTAAAATGGAGTTCAAACATGGACTATATTAAATCCACTTTAATAGAGATTAAAATCAAGATTTTAATATAAATTAATTCAACAATTAATTTCAATCATATATTTTATGAGATTCACAACTTTTTCAACCACATTTTTTTTTATCAATTTTTTTTATTTTAATAATAATCTCTAGTAAACACGAGGGCGTGCATTTTGCACCCCTACTTTTCTTTTCCATTTTTCTGGTATCGATTGAATTTTGAACCGAGATTTTAATATTCCAATAATACCCTCCACCTCATATTTACAAACATTTTTTTATTTTCATTTGTCCCAATTAATTTTCCTCACGCCAAAGAACAAACCCTAAAACACAAAATAAAATTCTCAAAGTGTGATTTAGAAATCCCCAGAGATCAAACGACACGATAGGAAAATTCTCAGATCGATTTTTTTCCTCCAATTTTGATTACAGGTGAGTAATTTCGTAGTTTTAGGGTTTCAATTTGGGGGCTTTGAACCTCTCAATTGGTTAAATTTTTGGCATTTTTATTTGGGGATTTTGTAATATATTGTATCTTCTATGGTATTAATTCATTTTTCTATTGATTGATAAAAATTTTAAATCTTTTTTTGAGGATTGTTTCTATTTTTATATTTTTTATTGTTATTTTTTCAATGAGTTTATGTTTAAAGAAGTTTAATTTGTGTAGATATGATAACTAACTCAATTTTTGTTTAGAATACTAATTATTTTTTTCTTTAGAAAGTTTGAAGAATGATTTTATCTTTCAGTTTATAGATTAATTTAGAGCGATGATTTCAAGGAGGGCTGTTGTGTTTTGAACTATTTTTTTTTACCGATTTTTGGAAGTTGTCAAAAATGGTTACCTCATTTACCCAAAAGATCTAAATTTTGGTTTATTTCCAATCAATATTTGGGGATATCTTTGTATTTTCAAAGTTGATTCTTCTGGAAAAGAAGTTTTAAAATTTTAGTTTTTATTTGCTATTATGCTATAAGATGCAGATGAGGTTTTTATTTACCTTTTATCAGTTACCAGAATTTTTTCTTTCACATCTATTGAATGGTTCTCTTATAACTATGTTGTTAATTGATATATTGTTTTCATGGCAATGACAGGTTGTGATTTTGTGTGTTTTATATTGCTTACAATGAGGCTCAAAAGAGGGAATAAAGTAGAAGTTATGAATAAAAGTGGGGATCCAGTCTCGTGGCATATGGCTGAGATACTATCTGTCAATGGCCATACATATGACGTGGGATATGATTGTTATCCAGGTAATGCAACTCGGCCAATGGTGGAAAGGGTACCGAGGAAGTTTCTGAGGCCATGCCCTCCTCTCGTGGAAGGTTTGGAGAATTGCACAGCCGGAAGCATTGTGGAGGTGTTTGATGATTGTTCATGGAAGATTGCCGTGATCTTGAAGGTTTTGAATGGCGATCAATATTTAGTAAGGCTTCTTGGGCGCTCAGAGGAATTAATAATCAATAGATCAGATGCTAGGATGAGACAAACATGGCACAATGACAAATGGATTTTAATGGGACAGGTACTTTACTTTCTTAGTTATCTGTTGAGATCTTAATTTCTGCAGTACATTCTTCTTGATGTCAGTTGATTGACCCGATATTATGATAACCACACAACAGTGCCAATGTTGCTTTCTTAGACTTTCCTTTTTTAATGTTATTTACCTGATTCCTTCTAAATTCTCTGGTAGAAAAATACCCATTATTCTCAATTTTGCAATCTCTGATCTCTTTTTGCTTCCTGCTTGCAGGGTTCCAGAGGATGTGATGATGATGGAAAAGTTAGCAAGCTATTGACTTCAGATTATTATCAAAAGATGAGATTCCAGGGCCCTGAAGTTAATGCGATGGATAAAAATCAAGCTCAAAAGTATTCCATGCACATTCAGAATGATGCTGGAGTACGGGAATCTCATCTAGTATCTTCAAGGTCCCTGAAGAGGATGTCCCCCTACTGCTCATCTGTTATTGAAGCAAATAATGGACATGTCCAGAAGATAAGAGCAATTGAGAAAGAAGAAATGAAGAATAGGGTGGTTTCTGGCCCCATTATTGAAAAGGTAGATGCTGTTACTTACCCAAGAGAAATCCTGGGTGAAAAAAACATGCATGCTTCCTTTAATAGATCATATGGATATAATCAAATGGAGACGCCTAAACAAAATGATATTTATGGCTACTGTGGGTTGAGAAGCTCAGAATATAATAATTCTGATAGTGATGCATGTTCTGTTGGCAGTTGTAGTGTTACTAATCACAGTCCAAACAACTGTTATAGTCATATCATACCACTACCATGCCAATTGACAGATACTCCTGGTAGTGATGCGGAGTCGTGTTATGGTCCAGGCTCAGGCTGTGAGGGAAAAAATGGTCCAAAAGAAGAAATAGAAGCCAGTATCCATAGGTTAGAGTTGCATGCTTATCGTTGCACTCTGGAAGCGTTGTATGCTTCTGGTCCCTTAAGTTGGGACAAAGAGGCATTGTTGACAAATCTTCGTATTATGCTCCACATTTCAAATGATGAACATTTGATGGAGCTGAAGTATCTAATTTCCACTAAAACTGGTACACATGTCAGATAATGTAGAACCAGTGTTTTTCTTTATTTTTTTAGTTCGTCATAGGATTTAATCCTTTCATTTCTGGTTCAACATTGTAAGAAAGATGACCTGCCACGTTGTTTATCTTCTGTCTTAGCTGTTGTCTCTACGATTATCTAGACTGTGACATTTTGTAACTATGACAATGTCTCAAATTCTTATTGATAAAATAATGTAGACGATTGTTCCAAAGAAATGAATCTATTACATTCCTTTCTGGATTTGCAGGCTGGTATGCGTTTTTTCTTGGTTCCATTTATGTAACAGTGTTGTAAAACAACTATACCACATGAGAATATATATATATATATATATATATATAGGTGGAAGCATTATGTACCTGTTTGGCAGGTTTCAATATAATAACATTTTGTTTAGCCCTTTGGTGTCAGATATGTATTGTAACATTCAACCAGTTTGAACTTGTTGAAACTATATGCTTCTATTATGAAGTCCTACAGTGTGCAGTGCATAGATGAAAACTGAAAACATATCTTGAAGGCCTGCACACCAAGAACTGTTCTGTTAAATTCGCATATTTATCATTCCAAAGAGCCACGCATCATATCATTTTAAGTCAAAGGAAATGACAATTTTTAGATGATTTAGAAGCTACTAATTCAAAGTGTCTTTAGTTCTTCTTCTGCTCACTGTAATGGAGTTTATGACATGAGCTCACTCACATGTGATTAGCTTTGAGTTGCATGATGCTCCTTAATGCTCTTTGCCATTGATTAAGTAATGTTTGTAAACTATTATTAGTTTGATTTTCTCCATACATTTTTGGCAGCACATAATCTTCTGGTTGAGAATGTTATTGATCGACATTCAATTCCCTGCATTTTCCAGGGCCACAGTTGGAGGCATGCTTCAATTGCTTCCAAAGGCTTAATGATGATGTAAGAGTCACATTCTCTTGGCACAAACTATTGGACAATTCAGTCTTCCACTTTCTCACAGATTTGACAAAACTTACAGCCAGTCTCTGGTATCTCTATTTAATCTATGTAAATGGTTAACCAAATTTCAGGCTTATCTTGATTTGTCAATATTGACATTATGTTGGAGGAAGAAGTATATAGCTTATTTCCAAGCATAGCTCTTATTTAAGTCCAACATTTTTTTGGGTGTTCATCAACTGCAAAACTCGATTTGCAAAGCCATACGGTTCTTTAGCGAGTAACTGATGTGTTCTTTTAAATGTTCATTCTTTTTAAAATGTAATATATAAATAATTATAGATACACTGCGTAAATCTGTTACGCATATAAATATATATTTGAGATCTGCATTCACTACTTGTTGCTGCCATTACTAGTTATTTTTTCATCATAGCACATACACCAGTTTAACAAAATGCCTAGCTGCTGCTTCAGTAACATGAAAGTTCTTTATCAGACCTATCTTAAGAGTTTATTTATTTATCAAACCCCAATTACTCCTTAATAGCGCAATACAGGCCCAAAAAGAGTTTTATTCAGGTTCATACTGCATTTTTAGGTACTAACTTGGACTTTTATGGAATGAAGTGATGGTTCTCTTGAAGGCACTTGAATAATTAAACGTCATTGCAAATTTGAGAAAAACTGAATTGAATAGATGCACTTATAACATGTCCATGCAAATTTGATGACTTCCATCGTTATTGCAATGCATTTGCTCGGTGCTTATCTAGCTTCATTGTATACAAGATGACTTATGAAGCAACTAACAAAACATCAAATAGAAAAATAATGTGTTGTATCTAAGGAATGTGATGGTTTTCCTTTTCTCCTTCAGTCGTTTGTATCATCTTTATTTTTATTTTTATATGAAATGCAAGAATTAAACTGGCAGAATAATCGTGAGGATATTTTAAGATGTAGTTTATATTTCAAATTTGAGAAAAACTGAATTGAATAGATGCACTTATAA
Organism: Fraxinus ornus; assembly: GCA_903798235.1. Taxonomy (NCBI): domain Eukaryota; kingdom Viridiplantae; phylum Streptophyta; class Magnoliopsida; order Lamiales; family Oleaceae; genus Fraxinus; species Fraxinus ornus. Next base: position 868 of record CAIGRF010320622.1, on the reverse strand, counting down.
CATGTCCATGCAAATTTGATGACTTCCATCCTTATTGCAATGCATTTGCTCAGTGCTTATCTAGCTTCATTGTAAGATGGCTAATGAAGCAACTAACGAAACATCAAATAGAAAAATAATGTGTTGTATATAAGGAATGTGATGGTTTTCCTTTTCTCCTTCAGTCCTATCTTTATTTTTATTTTTATATGAACTGCAAGAATTAAATTGGCGGAATAATTGTGAGGAATTTTAAGATGTGAATATTTCAGGTGCATGGTTGGAGTGTTCTTGTAGAATATCACGTACTGAGAAGTTCTGCAGTTCTTTGGAATTAAAATTTGCAGCTAGTGCAAATGAATATTGTAAAATTAATAGTAAGAGTCTTATACAGCATATTTAAGGAGATTTTGTTATTAGAACTGAAATGTACTCAGAACTTATCATGATATGATCTCCTCCTTGATAATCGTCACACTCCTTGAAATAAATTGTTTTTGACACCGCTGCAGGCTGGCTGTTCACCTGCATTTCTATGGTGCTTATGAGCTCTTTTGACTTGGTTGGCATTAAATTTCCTCGAAGTAGCAATTCATGGGAGAAAATACCAATTAACAGTTGGACTAGATTCATTGCCAACCCCCCACCCCCCAACCCCCCTCCAAGAAGAAAATTGTGAAGTGGAGAAGTAAAGGCAATCAAACACATGGAGTAGAAGTTCATTGGAAATATTTTGGCGAGATTTCAGTATGATTTGTTGAAGTGTATTAATATCTAGTTGATTTATAGAGTTCATTTGTGTTCTGTCTGTATGGCGGGGTAATCTACAATGATCCACTCCTTCATTTTAATGATATATTTGGATAATGCCATTTGCACAATGATTTTT
>CAIGRF010320614.1:5117-36229 GCA_903798235.1 Fraxinus ornus | reverse complement strand
AACTATTAAATATAAACAAAGCAAACGTGCATTGCACGTTGCTTGTACCTAGTATATATATATATATATATATATCAAATGTATTGCAAAATATTAGAGATGAGGTTGAGTTTGATTTAAGTTAAAGAAAAATAGCAATTTTATATGCATATTTTAGAGAAAAAAAATTGAATTGAAAAAAATTAGAAATTGCGAAGTATTTTGTTAGTGCATATGATTATAAAAGTTTTTCGTATTTAATTAGTTATTAATTTATATGTTTGTTGGCCCTTAAAATATTCTAAATAAAATTATTATCTTATGATTTGAGTAAGATTTTTAATTTAGCACACTAATTTAAGTTGAAAATTTATTATTTATATGAAGTTATTAATTTATGAAACATTGATTCACTGTATACCTTCCATCTAAGTTATAACTTTAATAGTAATTAACGACTTTTGGGGTATGATTGTGTTGTACTCAAAAGATTGGTCGTGGGCAAGCTGTTGCAGCAATCTCAAAGCCTTCTATTCAATTTTTATTAACACAAATTATTATTTTAACCTGTTTAAGTAAAAGTCAAACACCACTATTCAGCTAAAAAAAATAAAATTGACTTTTATGTATGAATCATGCTATTCATCCTTACTGGATTACAATCCCAGTTTAGATGACTCTAAATGATATGTTACATGAAAAGTTAATTTTACTTATCATTTAATTCCACATTAACGCGACTTAGACTGAGGTTGTAACCCCGGTGGAGATCAACGGCATTACTCTTTACGTATGGTATTGTCTGATCTAATTTTACGTTTCATGAAATAAGTACGAGAATAAAATTATTTTCAATTTTAATTTAAGTTTATAATTGGTTGAGAAACCCAAGTCCAGGCTCGAATAATGCCAATTTTATGTTTAATCTATTTCTAAGTACCTTAGTACGTCTCTTACTATGCATTTCCAATGGTTAGCTCCTGGATTACTCTATTGACAACATTTTTATAAAGAAATTATTCATATTCCGTGAATATTTATATTCACATCTAGATATCATCGACATATATTTTTTTTATATTATAATCTTCTCAAAATTAATTAGTTTAAGATCAAATTACACATTGGAATCATAGACTAATAAGAATATGCCTATAAGCCAAAACTCAATGTGAAAAAACAACAACAAAAAAATAAATGCTAGATCCAAAATTGAAACAACAGAAATGACATATTTTCTTCAACGATAAAATCAAAAACTAAAATTTTAGTAGATTTTGATTAAAAAAATGGTGAAATGTTGGTTAAAAAATTGATAGAAAATGTGAGTCCCAAATGAATAATTAAAAGGAGTTTTTTTAAAAAAAATAATAATAATAATAAGAAATAAGGACTAGGACCAAATGCATTCAAACTGATTTTATTTATTACCTTCACATTGATCGTAGCTTTCATTTTCATTGAATTTTAATGAAATGGAATAAAGAAGGAATAAAGCCTATTCATAGGGTGGCGGGTTGGACCAAGGTTGGCAGTTATGATTTTACATTTAATTTTTAATTATATTTACATGCCCTTATTTGAGTCATGCAATTTTGAATAGTGATTTATTTATTAATTTTTCAGAGAATGTATGATTTAAAAATAAGAATTTTTTTGAGTTTACATGTAAAATTATTTTATGGGAGAATGAGTTATTGAAATAAGTTTTTTTAAAAAAAAATGAGTTTTTGAAAGGATGGGAGCCAATCACAATTTGGAAAAACTCAAGTTTTTAAGATTCACTACTCTTTTAATCATTAAGTGGATGAAATCAACAAAAACTTGTTCATCGAGAAAAAATTTATAATATTAATAATCGAGTTCTCAAAATATAAACTAGAAATAAACCCGCTACAACGGGAATAAAACTAGAAACTCAATTGTAATTTTTTATTCTATATTGCAGGTCAATTGTTAGGTCCATACTGTATTATTAAACGAGAGATGATCTACCAAACATCGATACTTAATTTATGTTAAGCGTTGATCCATGACACGTCAATTAATTATTGAATAATTTAATTTTCGATGGATATCAAGAATTAAATGATTCACTAATTGATTGGTGTGTCATGTTACTGGTTACATGTTCTGATAATTTCTCATTAAACATATCGATCGAGATAAAAACTTTTTCTTGTTATTATAAAAACTTTTAGTTTATACTAATTTTGTTATTTCACAAATAAAATAAAAAAGAAAAATCGAAATGGGACTTGAGTGAATATGACACAATCCAAGGGTGCTGATGTGAAATGCCAATTTGTACAGTGTAGAATTGGAAAATGAATTATGCTATTTGTACAATACAACTTTGCGGACAATGCAATATTGGTTATGGCGAAAAGTTTTCATTGAAATGATAAATTATTTTTTAAATTATTCAATGACAGACACGACATGTAACATAAATTATTTTTTAAACTATTCAATCAAAAACTTGACATATTAACTGTAAACCAAGCGTTGTTTTTGGAAAATTACAGTGTACCAACGAGAAGTTGAGAACAATAATGACAGTCTAGCTGACAGCTTCTTCTTCTGTCTTCCTTCATTGTTTCTTTCGCTTCAATGTTATAATTCTCATACTCTCTCTCTACTTCAACATTTCAAAATCTCAAGATAGAGAGAAAGAATGTTCAAGTTGCAGAGGCAAAGCAACAACAAGCCAACCAAATCAAGAGAGAGGATTGATTTCAAATTCTCCAATTTCCAAGCCCTTCAGGTGTAAATGCATACATTTTCATTTTCCTTTTATCTTCATTTTGTAATTTAGTTGATCAGCTAACATTTGGGTTTCTGATCATTCATAAAATATCTGTTTTGGATTCAAAATTTAGTATCTTCAACTGACTTACAGTCAGTTTGAATTCTCAAGAACCCACCTTCAATACCTAGTTTAATAGCAAGGATTTGGGAGCTTTGAAGTTGGAATTCAAGAAACAATTGATTCACATTTCTATGGTTTCAATTTTTTTGGCCCCAATTCCATGGTACTGAACACATTTGAGTTTTTGACTCTTTAGTTATATTCAAAGATGATCCAACCTCACTAGTTTGTGAATTCTTTATTACTATTTTTAAATTATTTATTGAGTTGCATACTCTCTTGTAATTTGTAATTAATAATAAGCATGTATGAAATATCAATGTTTTTGCCAAGGGATTGAGAAATGAATGTCAACAATTCAACACCCATATTTTGCAATTCCAAGAATCTGTGCATTCCTATGTTATTATCTCATCAATTTCTGCAATCTTCACATCTTAAACCGAGGCACTTTTGCTTTTCAAGTGAATATTTCAATTTGCATAAATTTGGATTTGTTAGCAATTTGAGGAGGTGATATGAAGTATAAATCGCATAAACAATAACAAGATTAAAAGAAAGCAAACAAGAAGATGAAATTGACTGAGGAAAGAATACTTTATTAATGACAATTAATAGAGAGAAAATACAATTCTGCAATATTCTGCTACCTGAACTGAATGAAGAGTCTACTATTTATAGAAGACATCCAAACCCTAGAATAAACCTAAATTATAGAAACTAGGTCAAAAATCGTGTAAAACCAAAAATAAGGAAATAAATATGCGGCTGTCGCTCGAGCGATAAGTAGGCGACAGCCTGTTGCTCGAGCGATAGCTCAACGACATGCGGGCAACGGACTCTCTGTTCTAATTGCTCGAGCGACGTGCGGCGACAGACTCCCTGTTCCAATTTTGCTCCTCTCGCTCGAGCGAGAGTCGAGCGTCTGTCCAGTATCGTCAATCCTCATTTTTTCCTTCTTGGACCCTATTTTGATATCTTCAAGCCCAATACTTCAAAACGCGAAACCTAGAGCCAATTTAGACCGGATTTGGGTAACAAAACCCAACATGATTCATCTACATAAATCAATCCCACATCAAATTCTAAACATGTATATTAGAAGAAATAAAAATTAAGCAATGCTGCTAATCATCAACTCCATTTGATGTGTTGAGACATTTTCATCTGAGCTTTCTGCTTCTTCTGCTATGTTTTAACTTTTGTTTCTGGTTTAAACGGTACTGTGAATCAAGGTTCTACAAAACTCTGTAATTTGTTTAATTATTCATTAATATTGCACAGATATATGTGGATCAATGTTCACTTTTTCGTTGGTTATATATAAATTTTGTGCAACAGGTACCAAAAGGATGGGACAGGCTTTTTGTCTCTTTAATTTCTGTAGAAACGGGGAAAACAGTTGGTAAATTAGGCAAAGCACTTGTGCAGAATGGCACTTGCCATTGGACGGAGACTTTCTTGGAATCTATATGGCTTTCACGTAGTGATTCTTCGAGAGAATATGAAGAATGCCTTTTCAAGCTTGCTGTATCCTTGGTATCTTTTTAATGAAGTTACATATATTACTTCGACCATGTACAATGCTTGAAAACATTTCAGTACTTTTTCCAGTTTGCTGTATTTCAATGTTCAAGAAAATTGAGATGATATCTCTCTCTTAGAAAGTAATTTCATCACTTCTTTATAGGGCTCAGCTAGATCTGGCAACCTTGGAGAGGCAACTATCAATATGGCACGTTATACAAGTTCAAAGGTGTCTGCAGCAGTCTCACAACCTCTAAAGAATTGCAATCACGGGACAATTTTGCAGGTGAGATGTGCAAAATATTTCAGTATATGGTTCATGCAAGATATATTGTGATCATGTATAATTCATTAGAAAAGGTGAAATGTCACCACCTCCTCCCTTTCATGGATATTATAGCTGCAGGTGGAGGTACCATCTTCATAACAAGTAATTAAGATGGAAATTTCACATTGCAATGAAAACTAGTAATTTTGTTGCCAAAATGAGTCCTGTTTGTTTTAAGGGGATTCAATTGATTGGAATGGAAATGAAGAGAACTGAGCTTTTAAGCCTTGTACTTTGGAGTTAGATTTGGGGTATGCTTCAAAATCTCTACCAGCACCTTCTTTGTGTAATATGTTGGCTCCCTTCCATTCCCCTTGCAAGTAACTATTTCCTTAATTCCCTTCCTCTCCAAACAAATAGAGCATGGAACACCCACTTCAATAAGCTGTGACTAGTGTACTTGAATTTGAAATGAGATTAGACGTACACATACATGAAGAAATTTTGACTTGATAATAATTTTTTATTTGTTTATCTTGGTGGTGATTTGATGCGGACATTTAAGCATGTAAATCTGCCGTGTTAACCTTCAAAAAAACTCGTAATGAATTTGTGCATGCTGCAATTCAAAATGGTGCAAGTATTCATGAATTATAAAATTGATTTATTTGATTTTTCAAAATCTGCATGCCTATGTGTATTAACACTATTGTTACACTCTCCCTCTTTAAATTTGGGCACAATTGTTTTTGCCTCTACTATCTTTGAAGATGCAATATTGAAAGTTCATTGTGCCAGAGCTTCGGTGCTAACACAAATGAGTTTGTATCTCTGGTTCACAGTTCAAAATTCATTGCCTAACTCCAAGACCTAAGACCAGGTTTGTAGCTATAGCAAAATCTTACTTCTGGACTTAGAACATTTTGCTGAAACTTGTTTTCCTTGTGTCTTAGGGATGATGAATCAAGATACTCCAATACGAGTGAGAAAGATATGGGCAGTAAATCAAATGAATCAGATAAATCAAATGATAGTATTTTTGGACATCAAGACATGGGCACTTCCTCATATCCCATGAAATTAGATAGCAAGGTAGTTTTTTAACTTCATTTATCGTTCACTTTCTCTCCACTTTACTTGCCAACTAATTATTGAATTGAATTCGTGCCTAATGCTAAAAGTTAATGCAAATCAACCAAAAAATAATTGTTATGTTAAGTTTAGTAGCAAACTAAGCCTTATTTTTGATGATTGGCCAATTGGGAACGGCTACATGAATCTTTTATGCCCATTCGAAGATTCAAAGCAGCGCGTTAGCAACTACAACAAGAATAACTACCTCGCTCTCTTCTAACCTGTTCTATTGAGTTCAGGTCACTCATGAATTGATCCTCTTTATATCCATGCAAGATATGCCCCCCAGTAACCTCTGTTGTCATTTGCTTGATTTAACCTTTTGATATATATTCTCTTTTTTTTTATCTTATTTCTAATATGACCACACATCCATCGTAAGACCCTCAATAATTATCATCTTATGATATTTGTCTTTTAGTGGCCTAATGTTCATCTCTGTTTTATGGCACTCTCTTTGCATGAAAAGTCAAAAACCTTGACAAACAATTTTTTTTCTTTAGACAGTGGGTCTTATCTACGGTTAATGGTTATATAAACATCCTTCAACACATGGATTTCCTAGTCATACCCATGTTTTGAGAAAATCAGATACGTGTGCTACAGGCTTTTGCCTAATCCTCAGTCAATTTTGAGACTCCACTCAATATTCACTTTTTACTACCATGAAAATAGGACTATCTCTTCATCTCTTTGTAGGAAACAAGTCACTCGGCATCTGGGTCAAATCGCAGGTTTGACTCCGCTGAAGGTTCTATAGCAAAGGAAAATTCATTCTCAAGGAGTGAGAAACGTAGTTCTCAGGGAAGACAAGTTGGAAGCAGCCTGGAGAATAGTCCATCACCTGATAATTATTTTCTTGATGATCGTTCTCCATCAAACCAGTCACCTTTCAATTCAAGGCTACATATACGGGAAGATTTGCACAATGTAACAGAGGCTGCCAGGTCATCATTTACTGATGCTAATACCTCAAAAGATCTTCTTATAGCTGCAGAAGACTCTATTGAGGAACTACGTGCAGAAGCTAAAATGTGGGAAAGAAATGCCCGGAAACTAATGCTTGATTTGGATCTGTCAAGAAAGGAAATCACGGATCAGTCAAAAAAGCAGGCAGAATTAGAAATTAAGCTCTCGTCATCATATGCAGAATGTGATAGCCTGAGAAGAGACAGAGAAGAATTGAAACTACGGCTTGAGGAATCCACAATGAAACAGGCTACACAAGCAGATTCGACGACTAAACCTGAAAGCCTTATTGAGATTCAAAAGGAACTGGAGAATGAGATAATATATCAGCAAGAATCAAATGCTAATTTAGCTCAACAACTGAAAAGAAGTCAAGAATCAAATATCGAGCTTGTTTCTCTTCTTCAAGAACTCGAGGAGACCATAGAACAGCAGAAAGTCGAAATAGAGAACCTTTCATCTCTAAAATTTGACTTTAAGGAGATAGAAAGTTCCATTGAAAGAAATTCCCAGGATAACAAGAATTTGCTGCTCCAGTTGCAACAACATCAGGAATCAGAGAAGACATTGCAAGTCAATGTGCAATTGCTCGAGAAGGCATTAAGAGAGAAAACTGATGAGATGGAGAATGAACGGAATTCAGATTCCCATGATCTGTTGCATGTTGAAAAAGAGTACAAATATATATTATCAATTAAGGAAGAAGAAATTGCCAGATTAGAAGAAAAATTATCAAATTTTATTCCTAGAGGACACTGGGAGGATGTGGATCACAGCAATGAAAATTATAAGAATCTTTGTACAGAAATTGAAGCCTTGAAAGAAAAAGTTCAGGAGCTGGAGAAGGATTGTGCTGAACTCACTGATGAAAATGTCGACCTCGTAATGAAGCTTAAGGATTCAGATAAAAATAACATCAGAAATTGTGGATCCAATAGCGATGAGTCTGAGGTGATTGATCCTAAATGTCAAATTTCTCAACTGGAAGATGAGCTTGAGAAGAAAGTGTCCGAGGAGGTGCAGCTTGCTGGTTTTGAAACTTCAAAACATTTTACTGATATAATGGTACAGCTTGAAATGGCTCTTCACCATCTGAACAAGCCGTGGTATAATATATCATCTGATGAAAGTGAGAAGTGTGATTATTTTCTTCAGGATCTTATGAGTGCAAGAAATGGAAACACAATGACTATGAAAACAAGAGCCGAATATATTTTTCACTTTTTGCTCGAGTTGAATAAGATACTGGAACAAAGGATCGATAAGTACGTGGAAATTCTTAAACATTGTGAAGTCGAGATTGAACAGAGAAACACTGCTGTTGCAGAGACTGAAGAGAAGCTGGAAGACTGCATCATGAAACTTCAAAAACACGAGAATTTAAAGGCGTCGGTTGAAGAGAGTTATTCAAACTTGGTGGAGGAATTGGCTCAGAAAAGTTCTGAGGTGGAGAAGTTAGAGGCTGATTTGCTTTCAAAGGAAGAAAACACCAACTTTCTTTTGCAGCAAAAGAGCAAATTAGAAACTCAAGTTGCCGATCTTCAACAGACAAATAGCCATCTGGAGGAAAATTTGGAACTTGTGTTGAGGGAAAGAAATATCACCTCAGAGTGCTTGGAGAATCTAAAAAATGATCTGATAGTTCTCCAAAACACTGTGAGTTCCCATGCTTCGGCTAACAAGATGCTTGAAAGGAAATTGGAAGAGCTAGAGTCAGAAAAACGCGGATTAGAGAAGAACTTATTCAAGTTGCAAGAAGAAAATTTGCAGTTACAGGAATACATATTTGGTCTGGAATCTCAAATAAGACACGTTAAAGATGAGAAAGAATCTTGTCAATTGGAATTGGATAACTCAAAATCTGTTGCAATTAGTCTTCAAGATGAGATCCGAAACTTTAAAATTGAAATGGATACCTATGTATCTGATCTCAAACAAAAATGTGAAGAGCTACAACAACACTCGTTAGAAGCTCAAGCGGAGTGCCGAAATCTCAAAACCGAGAATCAGAAATTACAGGCGTCTGCTGTAACTCTTCAAGGAGAAAGCATGAAACTCAAGAATTCAAACTCAGAATTGAACAGGGAAAATTTAGAACTGCAGGAATATTGTTCAGAAATGGTGTCGCAATTGAGAAAATCAAAAAACAGTCTGTCTGATTGCTCCAAAAAGGTTGAATCATTAGAAGATCAGCTCACTTCAATGCTAGAAGAATTTTCCGCAAGTGAAAATAAAAATCAAAAACAAAAAATTTCACCGGTGGAAAGTTTGAAGCAGACTTTCTTGGAGAAGATAACTGAACTAGAGAGTCTTCAAAAAGAGGTAGAACATCTAAACAGAGAAATTTATGAAGCTCATAAGGAAAGGGAAAGAATTTCTTTTGAAACTGGAGGTGAAATTTCCAGTTTACTTGCTGACAAGGCCAAGCTAGAATCTTCCCTTCAAGAAGCTCTGTTGGAAGCTGAATTAAGTAAAAGTGAGCTTGAAGCGGTCCTGGCAGAATCTCAGTTGAAGGTTAAAGGCTTCAAAGGAGAGCTAGGTGCTTCCCAGAGAAGCTATGAAACACTGATGGCTGAAAATGAAAAGATGTTGAAATTGTTGGGAAGTAATAGGAAAAGTGAAGAAAAACTCAAGACACAAATAAATGACCTTGAGCTGAAGCTTACCATCTCTGACTATGAACGCCAGCAACTTACTAAAGAACTGGCAAGTTTGAAGGTTCAGTTGGTGAATATACCAGAGCTTCAGGATGAAGTCTCAGTCTTGAAAAGCAAGCTCGTAAAATGCAATTCTGCAAAGGGAAACCTAGAGCTGACATTGCAAACTGTGTCCCGAGATTATGAAGAACTTAAGGTGGAAAAGGTTTCCTTCTCTGAAAAGGTTTCTAAATTGCAGAAGGCTATGTCATATTTTGAGGAATGCAAAATGGAGAAAATAGCCTTAGAAGAAAAGCTTTTGCAAAAAGAAAGTGCTTTGACTGCAAATGAGATCTTATGTGCTGAGAATGCAGACCTAAGAAATGAAGTAAGAGAAATAAAGAAGGCAAACATACAGTTTCAGCAAAAGATTTACCAACTTGAGGAGGAGAAAAATGAATGCTTGGTGAAAGCTCGAGCCCTTGAAGAAGATCTAAAATTGATGGAGGAGGAGATACAAACTCAGGGTGGAAAGGTATTTCTTTTCTTATTTCCCCATGTCTATCATCTGTCTACGTCTAAACAGCTTTGTAGTGCAGAGTGTGAATAGACCTTTTACATCTGGGCTACATTATATTTCTCCTCACTCATTCAGGGCTATACTGGTGTTGATGGTCATGATGAAAACCCTAATGCTATCAGTATGGATCATTTAGCAAAAATACAGTGTCTTGAGAATGAGCTTGCTGAGGCTCTGGAAGCAAATAACAAGTACAAAATTCAGCTTGATAGGTGGGTATATTCTAAACTCTGACATGAGAATTTTTTTGCTTCATGCCTCGTTGCATGTCTGTGTAATGATTTTTCTATTGAGCATTTAGTCTGATTTCAATTCTTCATGATGCATTAAGAGTTCATACCATAAGATTTGAGATTACCACGTGAATCCTTTTTTGCCACTCTGTTCTATCCATACTTGAGAAAATTTAAAATCAACAAGCAAATCATTAAAAACCAAAATAAAAAATTTGGTAGAATGGATGAACCAAAAGGTATCCGAGTTGCCAGTTGTCTTCTTAAAGATGATTCTCATACCTGCTTCTCCCTTATGTTATTTTAAGTTATTCTTTGTAAAATAATGCAATGTTAAACTCAAAAAAAGCACCCAGTCACCTAAGTCAGTAGATATGGTCATAACTTACAATTCTTAACTCATTCTGGCTAACATCTACCGCAGGTTTATGTCCATGGGATATAAAAACCATGCAGTTGCTTCCCAGCAATCAACAGTTTCTGGCGATGTAGTGACAAGACAAAGATATGAAAGAACAAAATCATCGCTCGAGACAGAGTTGAGAGACCTCCGGGAGCGTTATCTCCAAATGAGTCTCAAATATGCTGAAGTCGAGGCCCAGCGTGAGGATCTTGTGATGAAGCTGAAAGCATAAACTGGCCCCAGCAAAATACATCCGCATTATTTACTATAATAGGTCAGTTCTAGTATACATGTTCACTATACATATTTTTTTGTAGAACAAGTACACTTACCTTATACAAGTAACAATTAATAACTCAAATAGGAAAACTGCTTGCAATTAGTAGGACTAATGACTCATGGACAGCAGAATTCAAGCCACTGCCTGTAAGATTATGCCCCTGTTTGAGCCACATTATGTTTTTCATTCACATTCCTGTACTCATTTTCAATCACACATTTTTGAATAAAATAATATTTTGTATCATATCAATAATTTTTCCTTCGTTTTCAACCATATATTCCCCATCACATCAAAAAAAAATGCATTCTTGGCTACAAAATGTGCACCAAACAGGAGCTATATACACAGAATGAAATAAATAAACTTGCAAAGTTAAAATTGGCTCCCATCTGAGATGACCACTTTCTACGAACTATGTATTCTATTAATTACTTTACTCTTGGGGTATCTAATATGTACTGGAACATATTCGAAGATTGGTTATGCAACTGAATGTTCATTTTTCCATATTCTGAGTAAAGCTAATTATATATGTATGGCAGATATTTTGTCTTCTCAGGGGTAGTCCTCTAGAATGTCCAATTTGATCCTGCTGGCTGATATGTTTTGTTCCAAAAATCTGATGCTTCCATGATTTCGAAGGATTAGCATTTAGTTCTCCTTTTTTTTTGGAATCTTAGATTAGACTTGGAAGGAATAAAACTCCTTATCTTAATGGATTATTTTGTCCCTTGAAGTAGACTAGCAGCTTGTACACAGGTGGTGTCAGGTGTGTTAAGTTTTAGTGGGGGGTTAGGGGGGATTACTTCGTTTGCCATCCGGAACCAAGTATAGTAGACATATCGGTCTTTGTTTATCTCTATCACTGCCTAAAAGGAAAAAGAAGGGATAATTATCGGATGAAAACCTTATTTGAAACTTTCGGTAAATCAATAGTAGAGTCTAAATCTTGTCCATAGTCGGATATAACATGATGAAGCACGACCTTCTTGAAATACTTTTTCAAATGACTCTAGTACGAGAGATGAAGCGAAGCTTAGTGGTCGATAAGCCCTCCGAGAATCACTGCTAGTTTGTGAAACAACATAACTTGGACCGGAATATCCAATATGCCCATGAGAATCCTACATATAAAACTCATTTTTGTACTTGAAAATAATTTGATATTGCATGTCAATTTTATACACGTCATTGCATGTGCTAACCAGCAAAAACCAAATAAAAAAGAATTATCATCAGCATCAAATAATATGCTCTCAACCTAAGATTCAAATTTACACATTAACTTTCCATCAATTATAATTTTTGGAGATGGTTAAATTGTTATAGAAAAGGAATGCTATATGACAATTGAGATTCATTTGTGCTCATTTTTTTAAATTGATTATTCCAGAAACTTATTTTTAACTATATATTTCATAAGATTCACAACTTTTATCACTACATCCAGTTATGTCTACTGATTTCGATAATTGTTTATAAATTTTCAAGTTAATAATCAAGGGCAAGAGTATTCCCTCATCATTTAAACATGAAACAATAATTATTATGTATAGATTTAAGCTAGTCATCTTGACCTTTGAGATACAATTTCAAGATTCAATATGATATCAAGCGCAAAATGCTGAAACCAACAATTCAATCCTTATAATTCTCAAACAAGAAGTAAGTTTTGATTATTGGTGCTCCTAAATGAGTTATCGTTTGCATGAACTTATACGGTCTTATTTGGGCAAGTTTAGCCGAACTTTTGAAAAGTCAAAAGTTACATTTAAAATTAAAAAGTTGTTTTTGAACATTTTTAAATAATTTTTCGAAAATACTTTACTAGACTGAAGAGCTTTTAGAGGAAGTTGAAACAAAAATGAAAAGTTCAGTCAAACGGGGTCCTTATGCCTTGTTTGAGCCCAGTTTTTTGAGAAATAGATTTTGCAATAGTGATTTTTTTTTTTTTTTGAGAATGTGTGATTCAAAAATAGAAAAAAAAACTTGGTTAGCGTGTAAAATTATTTTCTTAAAAAATGTATGGTTGAAATGAACTCTTAAATAATATGGAGACTTAAGTCTCTGTTTGATGGCCATTATTTGGCAAAAAAAAAGTTCTGAATTTGAAAAATGTTTGATTAAAATGTATGGAAAATTTTTGTATTTAATTGTAGAATATTTTATTGTATTAATGTGTTATTGAAAATAAATACGTATAATAAACAGTTATGAAATAATGGTCGTAAAATGGGGGTTAAATACGAATTAAAAAGTGCTTAAAAGTGCATATTACAGAAGATTGCACTTTCTTTTGACCCAAATGCCGAAATCTTTTTGGTGCAAAGGCATTACGCAATCAACAAAAAAGTATAAAAAAATTGTTCAAGTGAACGATTCATGTTGTGTCAGCCATACACATGAAGGGAAAATCTCACTCAGACCAAAACCTAGCAGAAAAGAATGCTAAAGAGGAACGCCCACTAATTCCACTTGGATCTAACTTTCGTTAAAAAATAAATAAAAAATAAAAAAATCCTGTAGATGACGCAATAGAGTACAGCTGAGTCTTGGGTATCTAGCATCTAGATTCAAAGGTTTGTGGTTTGGACTTTGAATATTTTAAGAAANAGATATAATGCTATTCTACCTCATTGATGCTTGGTATGGTAGCACACGTCTATATGGTGGCAACCAATTTTTTTTTTTATTTTTTAACCACATCCTCCAAAAAATCAATATTCTAAAGTGGAAATTACACCCTCACAACGCCTTGTGATTTATAAAGAGCCCGCTTGGTACCGATTAAAATTGGATTAAAATTGAAAATATAGCCGTATTGGGTCTCACTCGTCTAATAAAAGTCAACAATAACGGCTAGTTTTTCAATTTTAATCTGATTTTAATCTTTACCAAACAGACTATTAATGTTTTGGTTGGAAAAAAAATTCCTGATTTTTTTTTTTTGACAATTGGAAAAAAGTAGATACAATGGTAAAGAAATTATCACTTTTTGACAATTTTCATGCAAAACAAAGTCAAACGAATGATATTCAGTATGATAAATTTTTAGTTTTTTATTTTTTTGCAATTGGAACAAATTCTAAACTCAATGGTAGAAAAAATTATCACTTTAATGGACAATTTTCATAAAAAACGAAAGTAAACGGACACCAAACTTTCAACATTTTTCATGAAAAATTATATCAATCAAACACAATTAATTACAATTCCCAGTAGAATAATTTATAGGCAAATCAATTTCCTGTAAAACATTTTCTTTCCACCAATTTTCCACCTTTGCAATCAAACGGACCCTAACGTTCTTTGTTGAAAGTTGAACGAGTAGTGAAATGTTTTCTATAGGGTTGGACAGTCCATCGGGTTCGGTTTGATTCTAAAGAGAACAGAGCCGAATTCGAGTTTTTGAGTATTTAATAAGTGGAACCGTCGGGTCCAAATTTAATTATGGAATCGTTCGGGTTCAATTCCATTCGATTCGATTCTTGATTTCCATACAATGATTATTTTTTTAATATTTACAAATACGCTACATTAATTCAACCAATGACATGTTCAATCTTAACTCTTACAAAATCACTTAAATCTAATTTCGTGATATCTTTTGCTCATTTATTTGTTGAGTTCATCATAGATTTGACTATTAAAATCAAATGAAGATAGCGAACTAACAATAATGAAGAAAGACGCAGCTGAGCTTTGAATTTCATTTATCTAGAACGACATAAACGACACTACTGTATAATAAGAGATTTTGGTAAAATTTAGGTCGATTTGATCAAATTGGGCTTTGATGGAAATTATAAATAAGAAAATCATATTTTGAGTTTGGGCTAAATTAATTAGTTAGTAAATTTATTTAGAAAAATAAAATAAAATAATTTGATTTATTTAAAATAAAAAAGTTAAAAAAATTAAGGAGATTCAGTTTTTGGTCTAAATCGAGAATCGAACCAAATCCGTCGGTTCATATACACGTTCGAGCATTTAATTAAGAAGAACAGCTCGATTTGAGTCCAATTCGATCCGACTCAGTTCGATTCGAAAGTTTTGTCTATCCTTATTTTCCTATATTGGGTACTTCCTAGCCATGCTATTTTCATTTGAGTGTCCCCTCAGTTCTTCACTAAATTAAGCACTATATCTGGAAAAATCTCAGTGTATGGCAGCAGAAAATCGTGGACCAAAAAGCAAAATTGAATTTGAAAATAAAAAAGTAAAAAAAAAAATAAAAAATGGTGTGGCATGGAACAATGGAGATGCCAATGGCATATCCCTTAGAAGATGCTAACAGCCACCCTCCATTTCACTCTTTTCTACTTATTTTTTGCTTCCCTTTAACCAAAAGTGACAACATATTCCTACTTAAGTCACCTCATTCTTTTATTGCTCTCATGACTATCAACATACTTATAACAACATTCCTATCTTCTTGATCAACCCTCTTAGCATTGCCATCCCTTTTATGTGAAGTTTCGGGTTTTGCTCGGTTGCCGCCACCCCGCTGCTAATGGCTCCTAACGGTGTGTGGCGGCATATGGTGGCAAGTGGTGGTGGCACCACCTATCAGAAGCCTTTTCCGATGAATGGTAAGGAATGGTCATCTTAAGGGTGGTGACGTATTTTTATTAAAAGGGCAACTTCTATCCTTTGGCATTTTCATCAGTTCCCTAGAGTGCTCGCTCCTTGATGGGGACTCAAGAACAGAATTAATCTTAATGGCGAGGCAGATTATGCTAATGTATCCTGCTTTTATATTTGAAATTTGTATTGCATTAGTGTTAATTGATGTACTACACTTTGTCTAGTTTAAGAATTTTTACTTTTGTGTCTTGTTCTTGTCAGCATTTTCCTTGGAATAAATCTGCCTCTCCACTTCCTTTATCAGTTTTGATATCAATTAACTCAAGACTATGGTGTCGTCGCGACTACAAACTTTTTTAGAAAATGAATGACCTCTAATTGCTTTGTACTATGTCGAATAGTCTCCACTAGGAGAGAGAATGCTCACGAAAGAATCCCTTCTTGTAGGGAAAAAGAGAAACGAAAAAAGTGTTTTGACTGATTATATACAAAGATAGTCAAATAAGGGCTCGAGGAGTGGTTATTTTATTCTAAATTAGAACGTGTTCTATTTATTTCATTTTTTCAACGTAATAATTAGTACAAGAAAATTGTTTCCACGTGTTAGAATATACTTGGTTGGTTTGCGGTTAGAATAGCGATTTCTTTCATGTACTTCCAATAATAATTCACTGTCGAATGGATGTATTACTTGAATCGCTAACTATGGGAAACACGGATTATAAAATAAATGCCCCATCACTTTTAGTATCATCGTCACATTCAGTTCTTGAAATTGATGTATCAAACGTTTCGAATGAATGATCCACGGTTATGGAATATGAGATAAATGTATTGAAGAGAATAGCCACTGTTTTGTGTGGATTAAAATTAGATTTTTAGTAAATGTTGATAAAAATAGATGAATTATGCGGATGAAAAGTTGTAGGTCTATAAAATATGTTGTTCTTAATTGTTGAATTTGACGATTAAAATTTTAATTTTAATTCCTACCAAATAGGGGCTAAAGTTGTTTTGATTATAAATCAGAATTTTCCTCCTTATGTGATAACTTGTGCGCTTTTGGTTGAAATTGGAGAGAAATGGATTGTTCACTACAAAAGAGTAGTCAAGAATAGGGAGCTAACTCATTATATAGTGGGACTATAGTTAAATGTTTCATTGGCCACCGAATTTTGTACTTTATCACAACTTACTCACCTAACTTCAAGAATCATCCCAGTGAAGACTGACCTTTGGTCTATTGCTTCCGTCATTCACTGGATGAATTCCATCTTTGGCTTTGCCTAAGTGATGGACGGTAAATCTACGTGGATTGTTAAATGTTTAAACCCTTCATGTCAACCAGACATGCCTTATCATTTTCAAACAAACCCAATCACGCCTTATCATTTCCAAAGATGCTAGCGTCTCAGCTTCAACTCCTCCATCTCCCCATCCTATTCCTCAACCAAACCCATCGGAAAGTTGCTCCAATCACCACCAAATTCCCCCTCCTCTTCCCAATTTCATATTTTCTCCACCACCACCCCAAGACCTTCAAAATCAAGATATCGCCTCCAATTTGCATAATGAAGATGACATTCTCTGAACACCCTCAAGAATAAGAGAATCTGATACCCCAATAATAACTAACTAAGAGGGGGGTGAATTGGTTTTTGAAACTTTTTCGACAATTAGTCTCAAAACTATTCAAACTCAAGAAATAATTGCAAAGTGTAATACAATAGATAAATATGCAAATTCAATAACTTAATTCAAGTATGGATAAGACACAATATAAATAACAATTTAAAGTAGAGTGCAATAATGTAAAGATAACAAGTAAATTTAATGGGGTTCGATACACAATATGTTCTATGTCTCCATTACCAAGCTCTCCGTCACGAGCAATGTCAAATATACTATAATGGTAACTTACAAACAAGGAGTACCGATCCTTAATTGACTTATAACAAGGAACACTTATACTTAGGTAACTTACAGCAAGGAGAATATATCCTTAACACCAATCGAGTTTTCAAAGGGCTTTCGAAACCACCACGATGTGAGTAATAGTTTTAGAATTGAAAGAACTCTCTTAACAAATGATATAATCAAATTAAGTGTTTAGAGGGTTAGGATAGCACTTCAATAGATAGCAAATAGTAAAGCTCAAGTGTTTATGTTGTAAATTTTGATGAATGATGGATAATAAAATAGTTTGTATCTTTGTATCAAAGTTTTCAACCTATGATCTCTCTTAACAAATAATACAAGTTAAGTATGAAGAGAAATTTACACTTCAATATAAGTGTAGGCAAAGAAAACCTTTATCAAGAATTGAAAATCTTAACAAATAATACAAATTAAATATGAAGAGAGATTTACACTTTAATAAAAGTATTGGCAAATAAAACTTTTATCAAGAATGAATAATAGATGAGATTTAGAAAAATTCTTTGCAAAATAGAATTCTTGATAAGATAGATGAAATATGTTTGATCAATCAAGAAATTCTTTTGTAATAAATGAAAATAGAATGTAAAATCAAGTTAACTCAATAATTTTCAATAAATAAACTCTCTTAATATCTCTTGTTGGCTGTTGGAAATGAATGCAAGAGAGATGTCTATTTATAGACCAAAAGATTGAAAAGTTTTGGTTGATCAATTTCGGTCGATCGAAGTGTGAATATAGCCATTGTAAAATTCAAACTGTTGGATTTTCGGCTGACACTTCGGTCGAGCGAACCAGTGGACCGAATTGGTAGACCGGTCAACATTCTGGTCGACCGAAAACATGTTGTTTTGAATAAAAGTTTTCGTTTATCGAAATGTTTAATTTTCAAAACATGTTTTCATGTCAATCATTCTTTATGCAGCTGCATGAATAGTGAAAAAAGTGATGGTGGTTACATGCGACACGTTAGTTTAGGGTTAGAAGAGCTTTGTTTGGCGGTGTCGACAATGAGGCTGTCGGTTGGGTTAATGGTACTTTAGGCTTTCGAGTGTGACTATCGTGTTTTAAATTGATGACATGGCACTGAGTTGAGGAGGACTTAACATTTGGAAAGTGTTAATTAGTCATGTCATATTTTCGTTATCCACGTAGGCATCAATTAAAATAGTTACCATTCGTAAGTAATGGACAATAATGGAACAAAATTTAGTGACTAATAGAAAGCTTTAAGAAGTTCGATGAGTAAATTCAAACATTTAACTCGTCAAACTACATCAAGCGCCCGTTTGTCTCCACTATTCTATCGTTATAATGAGAATTTGATTTTGGAATAGTAGTTTTTTTTTTTTTTTGGAGAATGTATGATTAAAATAAAAGAGAAATTTTGAATTTATACGTAATATTATTTTATTGAAAAATGTGTAATTGACAAGAAAGTAGAAAAATAAGGGCATGTTCGATAGAGATTAAAATTGAAAAATTAGTCGTTATTGTTGATTTTTATTATACGAATGAGATCAAATAATAATTATATTTTCAATTTTAATTGAATTTTAATATCCTAATGCCCTGAATTATAATTTAAAACCCTGAGATAATATTCACTGAAGATTCTCCCTCTCTCTATCTTGTTTCCTTTCTCCCTCACTCTCCGGGGTTTCAACCTCCCTTCCTTTCTCTCTCTGCTCAAAATAACATTAATGATTAAACCCTCATAATTGTATTTCGTTTTACAGATCCATAATCCAAAACCTCGTTATTTCATTTATTTGTTGCTGTGTTTGTAAAGATTGCAGCAGTGGATTTAGAGAACTAAGTTGAGGAACGAGGCCCGATATGGATTTTGAAGTAGAACCCTCGGCTCAAATTGATGGATCTGTACGTGAATCCGGATTCAAGGATATATGTATTCAGAAGTCGGAGGAGGCCCGGCCCGATTCGAACGGTTGGGATCGGTGCTACGTGAATAGGGTTCGGCCAAGCGAGGCTAATGGATATGCTGTTTATGCGAGGAATAAGAGGTTGAAGAGCAGTGGAGGTAAAAGGGAGAGGAGGATTGGGTATTTCGATAAAATCCAGGGGCGTTTTGGAAATTCGTGCAGAGATGTAGAAGCTGTAAATTCAAATGGTGGAATTGTAGGTCTTGGTGTTGATTTAGTGAACGCCGGTGGAGTTGACGGTTGTTTAGAGGCTTCGGGGTTTAGAGGAGGTGATGATGAGAGCAAAATGCTGGAGATTGAAGTGAAAGAGGAACCTATGGCAGGAGTAGCAAGGAGTGACTTTCCTAGAAGATTTACATGGTCGGCCTTGAACTTGAATGCTGATAGTTCGGAAACGGAAAGTGAAAATTTGGGAGAATTACAGGATGCAGTGGTTTTGGACTCTGAGAGAATAAAGAATGGGGATTTGAGTGGGTTGGGTACTTCGGCTAGGAAGATGGAAATGAAGATGTCTAAGAAAATAGCAATAAAAGGGAGGCCTACAACTGTTAGGGAGCTTTTTGAGACTGGGTTGCTGGAAGGGTATCCAGTTTTCTACAATGGTGGCAAGAGGGTATTGTTTGGAGTAGCCATTTATGCTCTTTTTTTTGTGCAAAATTAAATTAGATATATGATTTGAGTATGTTTGCAGCATTTGGGAAACCATATGGGGATTTCATGATGTACTCAGGAATTAATATTTACAATTGTTGCAGTCATTTGATAGCTTTGACTAAAAAGAATGCCTTAAAAGTACATGTCTGCATGTGATTGGACAGATTGAGAGTGATAAAGTCATTGGCCCTAGTCACCCAAAGACACACACACAAAAAAAGGAACTTTTCATTCGGGTTGCTAACAGAATAGGCAAAAAGAAAATTTACTGCTCTGATGCTAGTCATGAGAGAAGCTTTCATACATTTGATTTGCTACAAAAAACTGTTTGTCCACTCACATGGTTTTGAGTTATGGAGTTATGATGAATAAAATTTGATACTATAGCAAGCATAACAGCTGTGCAAATATATACAGAGGGTTAGTAGTACTTAGGGAATAAAATCCTAGCACTTCCTATGTATGGAAATATTTAACTGCTGATAATTATGTGCCTACATATGCAAGGTGTTATTTGTTTGATAAAACATGGAAGATGGATATTATTGTGTACGTAACCTGAAATCAGGGGAAGAGGGATTTGTTTGAAACTTCTAGATAATTGTTTGAAATTGTATGAGAGTCAAGGAAGGGGGGGATATTGGCTGTAATTAGAGCATGCTTGGGAATTGTTTATATACTGTTTAAATTATTAATAGATAGAGATGAGTAGTGGATAAGTCGATAGTTATTGTGGATCATTCGAAATGTGTGGATAAAAAATGGCTTGAGTGTTTATAAACAGTTCATAAACAGAGCCACAGATAGGCTATATTTCATTTATAGGTTCGTTTATTCAAACTTTTGACGAAAGAAAGTATGTTTAACACTGATGATTTTTCCCCAGGCTTTTATTTGATGAAAATTGATATTTTCATATTAGAATTTTAATGCCGTATCTTTCTTTTAGGGATTCCCACTTCGGGGAACTATAAAAGACGCTGGAATTTTGTGTTCTTGCAGTTTGTGCAGGGGAGCTAGGGTGAGAACTACTTAGTGAGTTGGTTTTGTTCCACTTATTTATTGTGTTAATATCTTGCACATAACTAAGTTTTTTGCATCTTGATATTTATAGGTACTTCCGCCTTGTCAATTTGAGATCCATGCTTGTAAATCATATAGGCGTGCGTCACAGTATATTTGCTTAGAGAATGGTAAAAGTCTCCTTGATGTGGTGAAGGAATGTCGAAAATCTTCTTTAAAGACACTTGAAGAAACAATTCAGAACTTTATAGGACCTATGCCTGAGAAGGAATCTGTCACTTGTAGGAATTGTGCGGGTGAGCTTGCTTTTATTACTTTGATCTTCTTGAATGTTTTGCTGCAAACGCATTTAGAAGATAGCTTGGTGTCATCAATTTCTAGGGTTATTTCTAGCAACATCAGCTGGAAAGATGGACCAACTCTGTGATTCGTGCATGATTATCCTGAACTCAGAAACTGATACAGAATGCGTGAAATCTAGGTACTCTTTCTTTAATTATAATTGCTTGAACAGTGTCTCTTGTTTCTGACTTGAACTCTTGTTGTTTGTCTCATGAACAGCCCTGCTTCTCCACATTTTTTTGAATTGCTGAAATATCTGACACAGTTTTAGCTTTATTTGAAGGAGATGTGAGCGTACTAATAAATTTGAGGGTTCTACCTAGTTGTGTATTTTTTTCCGTGTTATTTTGACGTATGCATAAGAACAACATTAATGAGCACCAGATTAGTCACGTGGTCTACATAGCAGCGAAAGATCTGGGACCAACTAAAGCTTTATCTGATTTGCTTGGGGAGAATTCACAGGCTAGAACTGCAGACTTTTGTACTCATCTTACAAAGCTTTATTGAGGCTTCCATGTGATTATAGACTGGTGGGAAAATTATTGCCCAATGATTTTTGTTCCACTTGATTCTAAACTCTGCAAACTATGTATCTGTTTATCCTTGAGGTCTCAACACAGACCTGACTTTAACTTAAGTTCATCTGTATCATAATATAATCTTTATTGAACATAGTAACTTCTACCTTTTGAGTTCTTATGTGGTGTTGTGCTACGAATATAGAGCTACTAGTGATTTTTATCAATTTATGAGTTTATAAATTGTAATTATGTAACAGATTTTCTACTTTTTGGTTTGGCATCTTTCAGGCCTTTGGAGCCACTTCTGGGCTTAACGTCACGTGAAAGTGGAGAACTACGAAACTCTCCCAGGAAAAAAGGTCGCCGAGGGAGGAAAAAGAGAAAGTCAGTATCTTATATGCTGTTACTCTTGTTTCTTGATTGCATTTTCCTGCCACTAGAGTACCAAGGAAACTGAGATTATGTTGTTGTTTCCCTTTCTCAGGCATTCAGAATTGACATCCAATGCAAAGTCTACGGGAAGATCTTCAGCGCGTCTTTCATCAAGAAATGCGAACAATTGGAAGATAAAAATGAAGTTGGTCATTTTGCTTAAATTCTTTTACTGTTTAGTGAGATTTCACTGCCCTTATATATACTTTAAAACTTCACCATGTTTAACTGTAGTCTGTAAAATCTTTTTCCTTCTGATATGTTTCTGTTTGGCTTATTAAGGTTGTCACAATCAGCTTCTGCCCTAAATTCACCTGGAAGTGCTTCAGTGAGATATTTGGAACCAACTGCTGATCTAAATTCAGATAGTAGTGCTTCCTTGCATTGCTCACTAAATAATAAGACCCCAAGGAAGATGTTGAAGTTGGTGTATGTATCTTCTCTTGATGCATTTTAATATTTAACTTTGATTACATATTGTATATTCTCATCATCTGTTTGATTTCTGATCTTTTAGGTTGTCAGATTCCATTCCGCACACCAACTCTCTGAAAAGTACATCCACATCTGTCTCTCCTCAATCTAAGGCTTCATGGAAGATAACAAAAAAGTTGGTACTATTTACTCGGATGTTGCCTTATAAAATAATTCATGTTATTTTTATTTCTTTTTTACTTTGACACATTAGGAAATGATATGGTATCTGATATTATTTTACACAGAGACCAGAGGATGCACGAGCTGGTTTTCGAGGATGGTGGATTGCCTGATGGTACTGAAGTAGCTTACTACTCTCATGGAAAGGTGGTTCAAATAATTCACGCGCTGTTCATTCTTTTTACAATTTCAGTATTGTAATTTCTTCTTGTCCTGGACAGAAATTGCGTGATGGTTATAAAATAGGATCAGGAATAGTTTGCCATTGCTGCAACATCCTGGTATGATTCTTCGTTCTTAGGTTCGGATTCCCTAATGTTCCAGCAGATGTATAATTGTATTTAATCTGTTCATCTGTTATGAGCAGGCGAGTCCATCTCAGTTTGAAGCTCATGCTGGTTGGGCCTCTCGTAGGAAGCCGTTGGTGTCTCTCAAACATTGGCAGTTTTTAACAGCCTTTTTGGGTTTACATATAAAGACCTGATGTTTCATGTGTTTGATGCAGCTATATGTACATCTATACGTCGAACGGGGTGTCTCTACATGAATTTGCCATTTCTCTGTCGAAAGGTCGCAAATATTCAGCAAAAGATAATGATGATTTGTGCATCATTTGTGCAGATGGTGGGAAGCTTGTGCTTTGTGATGGATGTCCAAGAGCCTTTCACAAAGGTGAATTTTTAAATTTATATGTAGGTTGATTTAGATATTTTTTTCTTAACTACCTTTCATTTTGAACCATTTCCTGTCGTTTCTTGATATTCTTCCTTTTCCTTTCATATTTTTTATTCTTGTCTGCAGCCGCTTCTGTGTTTTTACCGTTTTCATTTTATTACTCACCCCATTTCGTACTTGACGGGTTTGATTGCTTTGTCAAACAATGTTAGACCGATTTGTTTTGTCATATATTGGCAAGTTTGATGAATGACATCTGATTGCTGTTCCGTATGGATGTAGTAGTTTATCCTCGTGGTGAATTTGTGCTTGCTAGTTCTCCCACTCTCTCTGGGTACCCTGCTTTCTTTCTCTATGTTATTGTTCTACATCAGCTTGTTCACGTGAATGAAGTTTTGATGGATTCAGGGACATTGTGTTTCCATTGTCATGATGATCTACTTACGTACTATTTTGACATACAAGCATTCTTTTGCTCCTATGTCGAGTATAAATGTTTAGGTAAGCTGTGGAAGAATATAATGTTCTGGAATAAAGGTTGGACTGTTATCTTTTGTTCTTGATTTAAATGATGGCTGCTTCTCAAGTGGGCATTACTTTCTATGGGCCTAATTAAATAAGTATTTTGTGTTATTAAGTATCTGGAATGTCTTCTAGTACTCTCTCCTTGTTACAGATTCAATATTGAATGCTGTGAGTCAGCTGCTTCCACCTGCCACTCTGATTAACGTTTACTGTCATCTATTGTTTCGATAGATCTATTGCCTGTCTACACTAGTCATTTGTCTTTTTACCATGCAGAATGTGCATCCCTCCCAAGTATCCCTCGTGGCAAATGGTACTGCACATACTGCCAAAACATGTTCCTGAGGGAGAGTTTTGTTGAGCACAATGCCAATGATGTTGCAGCTGGAAGTGTAACAGGTCTTGATCCGATAAAACAGATAACAAACCGTTGCATCCGTATTGTTAAGAACCCAGAAGAAGCTGAAGTGATAGCATGTGTAATTTGCAGGTAATATACAAGTATAGAAAAAAATCAGTATTTCCATCTATCTTTGTAGGTTATTGTGATTCACATTGGATAACTCTCTCTCTAGTTAATATCGTCGTATGTTATTACATGAACTTGTTTGGCATGCAGAGGCTATGACTTCAGTAAATCTGGTTTTGGTCCACGCACTGTTATACTATGTGATCAGGTATTCCTCCTTTTTTTTTCATAGAACATTTCTTTCTCAATGAAGTGACATAAATTTGGAGAAACACTAAATATTTTCTACTTATTCCTAGTGTGAGAAGGAATATCATGTGGGCTGCCTGAAAAAACGCAAGATGGCTGATCTAAAGGTGTGCAAGTGTGCAACTAAAGTAACTTTTCCTTGTTTAATATAGATAAGCTATTCGTCATCTTTCTGGACCTGAAATTGATGCACCTGTGCGACAGGAACTTCCAAAAGGAAGATGGTTCTGTTCTGTGGATTGCAAGAGAATTTATTCTGTA
Organism: Fraxinus ornus; assembly: GCA_903798235.1. NCBI lineage: Eukaryota > Viridiplantae > Streptophyta > Magnoliopsida > Lamiales > Oleaceae > Fraxinus > Fraxinus ornus. Next base: position 11,066 of record CAIGRF010320614.1, on the reverse strand, counting down.
TTGCAGAATTTGTTGAATGCTGGGGAAGAGAAACTCCCCGACCCTTCCTTGGACGTTATAAAGAAGAAACATGAGGAAAAATGTTCTGATGCTGGTGTTGACTTCGATGTGAGATGGAGGCTTTTGAATGGGAAAATTACTTCTCGTGAAACCAGAGCTTTGCTGTCACAGGCTGTAGCTATATTTCATGTAAGCATTGACATGCCAGATTTTGATGTTCATTTTCTCATTGTTTTTTTTTTTTGTTTAGTTAAAAATTATGATAATTAACTCGTGTTATGCAACTAGAGCAAGTAGGGTTTGGCATTGCTTTGGTTTTTATGGCTGATGGGTAGCTCAGACTCAAGTTTGCATGATGTTTGTTCTTTATATGCATACATTTTTATGAGCTTATCCAAGTATTAGTTAAATTGAATCAATACTGTGGAACTTGCAAACAATTTATGAAATGGTAGCAGCACTAATATTGCGTAGATTCAGGCTAATGGTAATTACTTCAATGTAGTTTTGTATGGATATTGATACCTATTTATGAGAAATCATTTCAGCTGTCAAATGGCGGGTAGACAAACGGTTCGAGTTGTTCCCATGAATTTCTTTACCTTGACTTTGGAATTTTCCTCTCATTGGAACCCTACTGCTTTTGCTTCCCATACAATTGTGTGGTTAACAATTTTTTTGCTGATTTTAAGTTGATAATGTTAATTCTGACTTGACCTTTTTTACATTGTAGTTCTAGTTTGGAATTTATACTAACGAGGCTTTTTTCTTTTACTTGTTATCTTTCAAGTGAAGTTGGCATTATTAAATTGTTGATTACTTTTCTTTCAGGATTGTTTTGACCCAATTATTGACTCAGAAACTGGACGTGACTTCATTCCATCTATGGTTTACGGGTAAGCATGAATTCTTCTGCACTTATATCAAGCATGATTGATTTTCTTGCCTATGTTGTTCCATCACGTTCTCTTACTCTCTATCAGAAGGAATATAAGGGGACAAGACTTCAGTGGAATGTATTGTGCAATATTGACGGTGAAGTAGGAATTTTTCCCAAACCATGCTATATAATTTGTGTGTTGCTGATATGTTCTCTTTTAACCAGTTATTTTTCTGTTCATGTAGCTCAACAGTTGTATCAGCGGGAATCCTTCGGATTTTCGGTCAAGAAATAGCTGAACTCCCATTAGTTGCAACACGCATTAGTAATCAAGGGAAAGTGAGTTGTTACGATTTTTTTTTTTTTTTTTTTTCTTTTCTTTTCTTTAGGGTGGAGCTACTACTTATCTGGCAATTTCTATTTATTTTCTTTTGGTTTTTTTACTTGTCCGATTCTTAGTAGCTTTTGTCTTTTTGACATCTTAAGAGCTTTCTAGATTTCTCTTAAGCTACCTAAAATCTGTAACCAATATTTGGCTTATGCAACTGATCTTAAAGATTATGAACATCGATCAAAGATCAGTGCATTCTGGCCACCTCCAGCAAAGCACTGATTCTTCCCTATCTTGAATATTGAGGTTTCTCTCTACATTTTGATTGGTCTCTAATTGAGTTCATTATGCCTAGTGAAGCTATTCGCTGTCTTCATTTCCATATTTCAACCGAAACAAAGAATAGAAGAAATCCTGAAACCTTTTTATTTCTAAATCCTTAATAGAGTAGAAAGGCTATGGAAATAATTAACAAGTACATGTCTTTCTGATTTTCTTATGTATGTGTCTTGTCTTCATGTTACGTAGCTGGCAAGAGTAAAATCAGACTACTTGCATTTTTGCTTAAATGTGTGCTCTTCCTACATGTGGAAATGTTCGTGCTGTTTTTGGTTACGTGCTGCGACTAAGAGAAGTTTGAAATTGGATATTACTGTGTTCAAAATTTTAGCAGAAAAAATATAGTGAAGAAATGGTAAATTTTCTTGGAAAAAGATTTGGTGGGGTTTCTGTGTTACCAGTCTTACTGGGATTGCTATTACCTGAAGCCAGTGGATAATATATGCAAGCTTCCCCATTTTTGTGTTATGCTTCTCAGTCACCTTATATGATGAAATTTCTGTGATAATTATCAATTTCTTTTCTGGTAAAAAATTGATGCTGCCGTCTTTCATCTGTGAAGCATCAGTGTTGCATCATTCGTACCCATTGTGCAGGGATACTTCCAAACACTGTTCTCCTGCATCGAGAATTTGCTCTCTTTTTTGAATGTGAGAAGCTTTGTTCTCCCGGCTGCAGATGAGGCAAAGTCAATATGGACAGAGAAGTTTGGATTAAAAAATATTCCACCAGAAAAGGTATCTGAATTGGCATACTAAACAGCAACCTGCTTGCCCCTTTCAGTTCCAAAAGAGGAAGGGGAAAGTAAAAGTGCAGTTTCCACTTGTTTGACCTGTCATTCATGATTATCTTTTTTGTCTTGTAGCTTTTCAGTTACAGAAGGATCTGTTGGCAAATGATAAGCTTTGAGGGGACATCTATGTTAGAAAAATCAGTTCTAAAATGTCTTAGTATTAATCAAGATGAAGCAGATTGCGAAATTCCCCTGCAGAGATAAGCCAAATGGAGCCATTTTCTTTGCGGCTTTATAGGCTGATGTAAATGGTTTTTTTTTTTTTTACAAGCTTCAGGGCTGAATCAGAAGTTGCAGATTAGCGATAGATGGTATCAGAATAGGAATAGTAAACACCTTCATGTTTTTCATATTGCTGGAAAATGGTAGTGAATTGTAAAAGGTTGTCATCAGTAGCTTATTATTGGCATAATTTGGGGCAAGGTTTTCAATCTATTATTTCTCATTTTGGTAATTATTTTTCTCGTAAATAATTATTTGGAGGAAACCCACCTCTCTGTTTCTGACGTACTTGTATCCTCGTTTGAATTGATTCAGACTACATGACAACTGATTATTGCTCTTTTCTTTTAAAGCCTCTTCAAATTACTCAATTTATTTTGAATGCGTAAGATAAAGATCAAAGACGTTCATGTAAAGTGAGAATCTCCAATGAGCTCATTGATTACGTTGTTACATAATGATTTCTTGATACTTGGCCAGAGTTGGAGACGGGCGGTGAACTTTCATTCTTGTAATTGATGGGATCAGTGGTATCTAGTGCTTTCTTGATTCCTCAAAGACTTATTGTCATGATTTGAGGATTTGGTACACGCTACTATACAAGATAACTAACAGGAGTTTAACTTCTTCATTATCCATGTGCCCCTCGTGAATGTTCGAGTTTGCGTTTGGATCAAGTTTCTAAAATGTCTAATGCATGGTAATTCGTTTTGATCGAGCATAAAAATATATGTTTGCATATACGAATTTTTTTAATTTTTAATATTTTAAACTACTAAATAAATAAAGTAACGCATTCCAATTCTTTGAACTTCATACATATTTTTTAAATTTCCAAAATATATATTGCTCAAAATTATAAATACTACAATTACTTGAATGACAGTGGTGTAATTGTCATTCACTACAAACCCTAATAAACTTTTCTTTAACAACACTCCCCCTTGAATGACACATTACAAAATATCTGCCTCGTTAAAACCTTGTTTGATAAAAATCTAATGGGATAAAAAAAATCAAACGAAAGAAAAAGAGTACAGTTATTTTGGAGTATTAAATATAAATGCCGACTCATTAAAACCTTGTCAGGAAAACCCTGTGGGATAAAACCCAAGCGAAGGAAAAAGAGTACATCTACTCCCCCTGATGTTGATCACTGAAAATCTTTGAATCGACGCATTCCAATCTCGTGAACTAACTTCTTGAATGTAGATGTAGGCAGTGCTTTTGTAAATAAATCAGCCTCATTGTTACTTTAACGAATTTGTTGAACATCAATGGCGTCATTCTCCTGAAGCTCATGTGTATGAAAGAATTTTAGAGAAATATGCTCGTTCTATCATCTTTGATGTAGCCTCCTTTAAGTTGTGCAATACAAGCTGCATTGTCTTCATACAAAATTGCAATAATTTTAGAATGATTTGAGGATGATGCTGTCAATGATTGCCTCACAGATCTCCATGATATAGATGTTCCTCCACGTGTAAACACGTATCCTATTTGTGATTTAGCTCTATGTGGGTTAAAGAGATAACCCGCATCTGCATATCCCACTAAAGCTGATCCCGACTTTTGAGAATAAAATAATCCCAAATCAATGGTACCCTTTAGGTAACGAAGAATATGTTTAACACCATTCAAATGTTTTTGTGTTGGTGTAGAGCTCTATCTTGCAAAGAGATTTACAGAAAAAGCTATGTCGGGTCGAGTACAATTTACAAGATAAATTAATGCTCCAATTGCACTAAGATATGGTACTTCAGGACCAAGAATCTTTTCTCCATCTTCAGGTGGACGAAAATGATCATTTTTTACATCAAGTGATTTACAATCATAGGTGATGTCAATTGATGTGCATTATCCATATAAAAACGTTTTAAAACTTTTTCTGTATATGTAGATTGATGAATAAATAATCCTTTTGGGAAATGTTCAATTTGTAACCCGAGACAGAATTTCATGTTTCCCAAATCTTTCATCTCAAATTCATTTTTCAAATAATCTGCAGTTTTGTTGAGCTCTTCTAAAATTCTAATTAAATTTAAGTCATCAATATAAACTGCCACAATTGCAAATTCAATATTTGTTTTCTTTATGAAAACACATTGGCAGATATCATCATTTTTATAGCCTTCTTTCAACAAATATTCGCAAAGGCGATTATACCACGTGTCCGGATTGTTTTAATCCATACAATGATCTTTGCAGTTTATTTGAGAACATAGTTCTCGAGCATGTATCATTTGTTTCTCGCACTTTAAGTCCTTCAGGGACTTTTATATATATGTCACTATCAAGTGAACCATACAAATATGCAGTCACTACATCCATAAGGTGCATATCGAGTTTTTGTGATACACTCAAACTAATTAAGAATCTAAAAGTTATGATGTCCATTACGGGAGAATATGTTTCCTCATAATCAATTCCCGGTCTTTGTGAGAAACCTTGAGATACGAGTCGGGCTTTGTATCTTGTAATTTCATTACTTTCATTTCTCTTTCGTACAAAAATCCATTTGTATCCAACATGGATTACATTTTCAGGTGTTCAAAATACATGTCCAAACACTTTCCGTTTCTCTAAGAAATTCAATTCCACATGTATGACTTCTTTCCACTTTGACCAATCATTTCTATTTTGACAATCTTTAATAGACAGTGGTTCGGGATCATCATTTTGCATAATATCAAAAGTCACGTTAAAGGCGAAAATATTATCTATAACAACATTATTTCGCTCTCATAATTTATGAGATAACATATAATTTATTGAAATCTCATTATTTTCGGACACTTGTGATTCTTCAGGAACCATATTTTCAATATTTAATTGATCAATTTTCTCTTCGATCTTTATATTTCAACGAATTTATTTCGATTCCTCGCTATTCATAATATGATGCAGTACATCATGTGTAAAAGTGTTGTCGACAATTTTTTCTTTTATATTTCGATTCTATTTCTTTTTCCATGATGACATAATTTATTGAGATATCTCAATTTTCATTATTTCAGGTATCTGAGCATCTTTTGGGGTTTTATAATATGTTATGTCTAAATGCTCACCAAAAGTATATACCTTCTTAATAAGACATTCTTTACCAATTGCTTCATTTTCGTTTGGAGGACTTTGTAATAGAATCAAATATTATCACGCTTCAGGCGTGCTATAAATTTATCAAATATAATATTAATAAATTGTCCTTCCAGGAGTCAATTCGAGTGTGAGCATTTAAAGTTGATGTGTGAGATTACTAATATCTTTGGTTAGTAAATGTATCTAAATAAATTATCTTTCGAACTTCTGGTTCGAATTGTCTTTTGCGAGGATTTAGATATTGATGCATTTGTATATTATTTTCAGCTTCTTAATTCTTCCCCC
>CAIGRF010320590.1:9464-91470 GCA_903798235.1 Fraxinus ornus | reverse complement strand
AAAATGTGTAATTAAAAAGTAAAAAAATTTAAGTTTATGTATAAAATTATTTCATTGAAAAAAAATCTAATTAAAATTGATTTTTTTTTTAATGAAGAAAATGGGCTAAAAACGGCAACTTTCCAAAAACATTTTCAATTAATTCACCCTTCCCCAGTTCCCCGGCACCTCACCTTCTATTCTAGGGTTCTTAATTACCCTCTCACCGTACCTAATCTTATCGTAAATAATAATTACTCCTTGCAATTCTCAGTAACTCTTCGAAGGTAAAGTCTTCAATTATTTTCAAATTCTTATCTTTATTTAGTTATTTTTTTTCCTCTTCATTTGCTTTAAGTTATTGCGTACATGCAATTTCATCCCTGTACCACGTGTATTTTGTAATTTTGATTATATTCACTTTTTTTTTCTGCTATAAAATTGCTTTGATATTGTAAAAGGATCAGACTTCCTGTGAAGTATTAGTAAGGTTTTATTTACTACTGTTTGCTGGTGCAGTTTTTGGCGTTGTAATCCAATTTTCTATATCAATTTAGGCGTTTTTTTGTCAGTTTTTTTGTTGCATGTTAATTGCAATTAAGGCAGTTTTAGTTAGTATTTTTTGTTGCATGTTGATTGAAACTTAGGAATTTTTAGCATGTATGTATGTATATATATATTTGTTGCTTGTTGATTGAAATTTAGGTGTTTTTAGAATTGTTGATGTGCTGTGATATAAAGTATTCGAGGCTCAGCCTACTAGTAGTGTACGAAGAAAAAAAGATAGGGATTGTTAATTGTATTAAGAACAAACCGAAACATGGGTATTTTGTTTTATATATATGTGTCAATTTCTTCTTGCACCACCTTTTCATTTGATACAGTTTCGAACCTGCATTTTTACTTGTAAAAGAAATGAGGACAAACTAAAATAGCTCGCATTTAATGCATCGTCTTATCTCGTATAGGAAGCCTTAGCCGCATTTATCACGATGAGCTAATGGGGCACATCAGGTGAAAAAGCTGCAATGCTGTTACATTTAGTAATTTCCCATGTACTAAAGTTAACCGTGGGCTGTACATACCAATTTTTTTGAAGAAAGCTTCTTCATAAGCTGAATTCGGCAAGTCTCAATAGTCGCCACAGAAGGGCGGGACACACTATTGGCAGTGTGCCCCATACCCTTGCCAAGAGAGCTTCAGCATGTACCAAATTTTGCTTCTTTAGGTTGTAGGACTACTCAGAAACAATCAATTTTTAAACCCAAAATTTCAACTGTTTTTATTGTACTTTTCTTATGTGCTGGCATTGATATTTCACCCGTCGTGTGCTTGAACAATGAAACGATAAATTCATAGCTACAATACTCATCAAAGTTTACCAAGGAGTTATCATCTTGGTAACAAACCATGTAATTTGTAGTACACTGGCACTTTCTTTCATTTTAAATATCTGTTTGAGATTGTATGAAATCTAAATCAGATTGAGTAAATGGTATTAAAAAGGTATAATGACACAATATGGCAGGTAACACAAGTCAAAAAGTGAAGAGACGTATAGTGATGCCGTTTGTTGTCCGTATTCACTTTTTTCATTTCATTTCTCTCACAATGGTTCCTTCAATTGCAGAACCCTATTTTCCTCCATTGTGATTCGATTCTGTTGAAATTTTTTTGTCCCCAACTAAATCCTCCATTTACATTTCTCCAAAAAAAGCTACTTCTGCCGTTTCCTTTGCTTCATCGTTCACACAATTTCAGCCTTCTCCGATGGCCATTGTCGCAAGGAACTGAGACCAGATATGAAGGCCGCCAGTGGTTATGGACCCTAGGGTTCGTGATTTCACCAGAAAAAGAATGCGAAAAAGACTGGACAATAATCGAAGTAAGCTTCTTGTAAATTAAAAAGTCGAAGTAGTCGTTGGGTTTATTTAGCTTTGTTTTTGTTGATTTCTTATGCCTTGTATGTAATTATGCATGTGCATGTAAAAGATTGCTTCAATTTTTGAATTTTAGGTTCTTTTGATAGCGAGGAATTTAATTTCTTGTTCTGGGTTTTGCTATTTTTCCTTCTTTATGGATTGATTGATACGTTGTAACGTTTATTTTGAATTTTTCATCATAGATTTTACCTCTATTATATTTTTTCTTGATCACCCCCTAAATCGACCTGATCTTGAGCATGGATAGAGATCACTAGGTTGACCATTTATGAGGAAAGCATCAGAAATATTTGGGTCCCCTCCATTGTCAGGAAACTCAGTTCTGACTGTCTGCATGTCACTCTTCCACCATTCCCTGTATTACACTACCAACTTTAAACATTCAGTTTCTGTGTCAATTATTTCTTCTTTTAATTTTTGCAATAAAAAATATTTTAATTTGAAAGCACCTAATATGATGGGCACTTCTGCATCCGGCTTAGGAAAAGGATAATTATTTTCTTCTTCTTAAAATAACTCCTATTTAATGCCTGTGTTGTCTCATATGGGACGTTTTAGCCTCATTTATCACGATGGATCAATGAGGTAACTAACAATGATATGTGCCTATAGATTTAATATGAGAATGCTGTAGACATAAGACTTATCAAGGTTTACCATGGTGTTATCAGTTTGGTCAGAAATCATGTGATTTTTGTGGTGACGAGTAATCTGTGGCACTTTCTATCATTTTCATTATCTGTTTGAGATTGTATAAATCTGAATCAGATTGTCGTTGGAGTAAATGAAACTGAATAAATGACCTATTTTGACGCATAAGATTTGAGGTGTTTAAATAAAGAGTCTCACGAGGCTTGCTCAATTCAACTGCTCAAGGCATCCAAATACAACCACATTAGCCCTAGAGATGGTCCCCCCCGTCACATCCAAATACAACCACCCACCAACCAATCCAACCGGCCACGTCACCGTCGCCGGTCACCAGACCTAACCCAGGCGACCTAACCTTACCGGCCTCATGCCACAAATTCTTAGACAACCGCCCGGAAACCATAGCGTTGCAACCCGAGGGCATGCAATTGGAGAGTCACATGCCGATGCAGATGACGACGAACAATCAGAGGCTCACGGTGACGTTATTCACGAGGGGAACAGGGTAATCGCAGATCCAGTGAAGGAGAAGTTAATTTTGGCACACGCAACCCACGATCCGATTCGGCCACTTCCGGCCATCTCCCAACCACACGCGCTTGTCGGACGGACTATGCAGGCAGTTTCGATGCCAGCGGGACAAGCGTGTGGTGAACGCGCCGATTGGCTGCGCGTGGGCCGACGTGTCGCCGTCGGAAAAAGCCCAGGATCCCCGCGCTGCACCGGCCATTCAGACCATCGGCCGGCTTGTTTGCACGAAATCATGGGAGACAGACTTATGCAACGGGTGTAAAGATTTTCAGCTTTACAGTTGAGGCCAAGAAGTTTGTAGTGTCTGTTACTGATTCAGGTATTGTTAAGTTTTCAGAATGAGGACCGAAGATATCAGACGCTATATGCATGGGCCGATTTAGTGCTGTTTGGATGGTAAATATGATGGATAAGTTGCGGGTGGCTGGTAAGTCGGTGGAATACGTCGCCAAGTTTTATGAGTCATTTCGAGCTATCTTGGCACAACGTTGTGCCAACAGAGTTGGTAGGCTTTTGATGATAGCACAACATGGGAGAGGCGTCGAAAAGGAGTCCTGATGGTGCCGGAAGGAGCGAATGGAGAGGGGTGGGCATCGGTTTTACGTGTGGTTCAGGCAGTTGTCGATTCATTTGTTGCCGGAGGTAGGGCCAAGCGTTGAATAGCTGAAGAAAGGAGCCGACTTGGGATGACTTATGCCGATGTTACGACAAATGTATGAGAGTCTCAAAATGCTAATCAGTGAGTTGTTGAGTAAGGGAAGAGCGGAAAACGAGAGAAGTGATCTTAATGCAGTATTAAGGGCTTGTATCCAGGCGTTGAAAGGGGAATTAGATGAATTGATCAAGGTTGTGGATAGTGGGTCTATAGTGGGGTCCATGAACACTTTTTTCCATAAGTGTGGGGTGAGATTGAATGAGTCTCTAGTCAATGGAAAATATGTCGCAGAGTTGGATCCTAAGGAGCTATCATCAATAAGGCCCAAACTAAAGATAAACAGGCGGATGATAAGCATAGAGGAGAGTCATATACGCAGACTGAAGTGGTAATTTCCTTTGGTCATGGAAATAAAGTGGAGACAGAGGGAACAAATAAGGATGAATTGGATTCTATAATTGAGGCACATCGAGAGGCGGAGCCTTGGGCTAAAGTAGGGGAGCCGGGGTAATACGAATATGGATTCGAAGATTTTGGAGGCGACCAATTGTTTTACGAATGAGCGCGCGTTGGTTGAAAGATCAAATTCGGCGATTGAGAATCAACAAGGTAGGATAAGCTCAACATCTATGGTAGGGAGTACCTATTGTAGGAGATTTTCTATGCCCCCGATGATCCTGCATATTGATACCCCACATGCTATCTCCCCCATAGACTACTCACAATAGCCCTCGAAATGACCTCCAACTTAGTTTCTTGTAGTTGTAGACATACAAGGTCAACCCTCCATCCCCTTAATAGATTCCGAACACTCAATCTTTTCCCGGTTTCGTTAAGCCCCATTTCATTCTAACTAATTATTTTCGGAGTGATCTAAACATTTCGTCATCCCTCCCCATCATACCTCTCCTTGACTCGCCACCCTTGACATCATAATTAATGGAACGTTCAAGACGCTTAAGCTCACGATCGCCCTTTCTTCTTGTTTTACCTCCCAATGTATTCATCCCCTGTCCCGTACCAGCCTCCAATTCCTCAAATAATTGCCGAAGTCTATTTTGATACCCATCACATGACATACTTACCATCTTACTAAAATCTAGAATTTTTTGAAGAATCCAGTTTGACAGTCGAGATTTGACGTCAAATGCACTAACTTTCGCCATATCCCCAACATAAATAGGATCAATATAATGTCCCTCCTCTTCCTCCACCCGTACAAAATCACTGTCTGTGTTCCCCTTCTCGGCCCCACTAACCCACACCACCAACGCATTATCATTCCTTAAATCCCTTACCCTCGGAGACTTAGAAAATTTCCTACAATAGGTATTCCCTACTATAGATGCTGAGCTTATCCTACCTTGCTGATTCTCAATCGTCGAATTTGATCTTTCAACCAACGCGTCCTCATTCGTAAAACAATTGGTTGCCTCCAAAATCTCAGAATCCATATTCGTATTACCTGGCTCCCCTACTTTAGCCCAAGGCTTCGCCTCTTGATGTGCCTCAATCATGGAATTCAATTCATCCTTATCTGTTCCCTCCGTCTCCACCTTATTTCCATCACCAGAGGAAATTACCACTTCAGTCTGCGTCTGTGACTCTCCTCTATGCTTATCCTTTGGGCTCTTATTGATGATAGCTCCTTATGATCAAACTCCGCTACATATTTTCCATTGTCTAAAGACTCATCCAATCCCACCCCATACTTAAGACAAAAAGTGTTCCTGGATTTTCAACGCCTGGATACGAGCCCTTAATACTGCATTAGGATCACTTTTCTCGTTTTTCGCTCTTCTCTTACTCAACAACACTCGCTGATTAGCATTTTGCGACTCCCATACGTTTGCCGTAACATTGGCATAAGTCATCCCAAGTCGGCTCCTTTCTTCAGCTATTCACGCTTGGCCTTATCTCCGACAACAAATGAATCGACAACTGCCTAAAACACCCGTGAAACCGATGCCCACCCCTCTCCATTCGCTCTTTCCGACACCATCACTACTCCTTTTCGATGCATCTCCCCATACTGTGCTATTATAAAAATCCTACAATGACTGTTGGCACAACGTTGTGCCAAGAAAGCTCGAGAGGACTCATCAAACTTGGCGACGTATTCCACTGTCTTACCAGCCACCCACAACTTATCCATCATATTCACCATCCAAACGACACCAAATCGGCCCATGCAAATACCGTATGATATCTTCGGTCCCCATTCTGAAAACTTAACAATATCCGAATCAGTAACAGACACTACAAACTTCTTTGCCTCAACTGTAAAACTGAAAATCTTTAGACCTGTTGCATAAGTCTGGCTCCCATGATTTCGTGCAAACGAGCTGGCTGATGGTCTGAATGGCCTCGGTGCAGCGCGGGATCCTTAGCTTTTTCCGCCGGCGGCGCGCTGGCCCCACACTCAGGTAGATCGGCTCGTTCATCACGTGCCTGTCCCATTGGCATCGGAACTGCCTGCACTGTCCATCTGACAGGCGCATGTGGCTGGGAGATGGCCGGAAGTGGCCGAATCGGATCGTGGGTTGCGTGTGCCAAAATTAACTTCTTTTCACTGGATCTGCGATTACACTGTTCCCCTCGTGAATAACGTCGTCGTGAACCTCCAATTGTTCGCCGTCATCTGAGAATTTGTGGCGTGAGGCTGGTAGGGTTAGGTCCTCTGGGTTGGGTTTGGTGACCAGCGACGATGACGTGGCCGGTTGGGTTGGGTTGGGTGGTTGTATTTGGATGTGACGGGGGGACCATCTCTAGGACTTATGTAGTTGTATTTGGATGCCTTGAGCAGTTGAATTGAGCAAGCCTCATGTGAGACTTTTCATCTAAACACCTCAAATCTTATCAATTTGTTTGTTTTAACTGAATAAATGAAAATAGGTGATTTCTTTTCCAATTTTTGAAATTTACGTTAGAGCTACCTGGAATCACCATCATCTGGGAAGGTGAAGATGAGGTCAAATGTTTAATTTGTTGATTTATTTGTTTGCAGGGCCGAAGATCTAAACAAGCTTTGGTTGTGAGCTAGCAGTAATTTCTGAAAATGAATCAAGTTATCCAAGGTGACGACTCTGGTGCTCCTTCAGTCCTGCCAGCAAAGCGGGGACGTGGCCGCCCTCAGAAAGATCCAAACCTGAAGCATGTTAAAACTGCACGCAGACCTCCTGGTTTTGAAGGAGGGAAAGGATACCACCGGCCCCATAAAGTGGATAGAGTAGATGGAAATGACAATATGGTGGGCCAGTCAGTGACTGGTGTTGTTGAGGCCTCCTTTGATGCTGGCTATATGCTCAATGTTAGAATTGGCAACTCCAATGCTACTTTGAGGGGTGTTGTATTCAAGCCAGGACATTATGTTCCCGTCACAGCTGAAAATGACATAGCCCCACATGTTCGAATGATCAGAAGAAATGACATGCAATGCTCATCTCAAAACCGAACTTGGTCACGTGGCCAGAGACAGACAGCTGGTGCAGTAGGCGCAAAAAGCAAATATAAATCTCCAAAGGTAGTTTCTTCTGTTCCTCCAGTGGGTGTGAGGGGCACTGTGGTTCCTGTTGTATTGCAACCTGTCAATCCATCAAGTGGGCTGAAAACTAGTAGCCAAATGTCTTCTGATGCGTCCCGTGCTGCTTCTATGTTGTTTTTGGAAGACAAAGATGTGGAGTCGGTTGAACCATTAGCTATGTTACCACCTGTTCAATCTATACCTGCTGGCCAGATTCCGATTACCATACAACCCCAAATTGGGCACCAAGCTGCACAAGAAAGTATGCTGAATGAAAATGCTTCATTGCAAGAAGGCACGCCGGAGGTTGAAAAGGGAGAAAAAGGCATGGAATCAATGGATTTACAGATGGCAGGCTCTTCAAGATCGTCAGAGGTTCACAACAAAAATGGTGAGGATGCATGGGAACCTTCACCTGAAGATTACAGTGTTAATGACTCCTCAACTGTGCCATCACAAACTGCATCTGTCCCGACACCTCTGTACAATTATGGAACTGGAAGGATGACTGAACTTTTGCAGGTAAGATGTTGCCTCAACTTAGAAAAACATCTTCATTAGTTTACGAACAGAGATTTTTTTATATAAATCCTCAATGGGATATGTTTTATTCAAGGCTTTGCAGGAAAATATGAAGGAGATTCCCCTTCCCGTACCTGAACAACCATCTTCTGCATCGGAAGTTGAATGAAGCTAAGACGCTGAAGCTGATCCGAAAGAACGAGCCTAGAAATGTCCACAAGTATGCCTGTGATCTCCTTTCTGCTTTACTTCAACAATTTCTAGTGCGCTACTGAAGATTTCAGTAGGATTTAGTTACTTGGAGACTCGAAAAGCTGCAACGGGAGAGGTTTTTTTCAGACACAAGAATTTCTAAAATGGTCCTTAGTTACATAGGAGTTTTTAGACTTGGATTATTCTCTCCTTTTTTAATCTTATGTCTGTTACAATCTCCTTCCCTTTACCTTTTGTGCTTAATTACTTGTAAAATCTCATAGTTGTGCACTGTTTTCCCTCCCTTGGTAAAATGTTCTTTTTGTTATTATTGTCATAATATGCAATTTCTGTGTTGAAAGAGATGCTAGATGGGAAATGGTTTTGATTATGCAGAGTCGAAGAATCACCAATAACATGTATTATGCATGGTACACGAGGCAACTTAAAGTGCATGTTTGATAGTCTTTGGTAGACTACCATAAATATAATTTAAGCTTATTTTCCTTGTACAGACTGATATTTCTAGTCGAACAATCTTTGTAATCAAACGAATAGAGATTTTGTTGTTTTAAACATCTAACATTCTAACCCTGAGGGGTAGCTCAATTGGTCAGGCCTTGAGTTTGCTCCCCAATGGTCACCAGTTCGAGTCCCCTCAGGGCCACTGAGGTGAGAAACGACTGTAAACTTCAGGGCTCCGTGAGATTAGTCGAGGTGCGCACAAGCTGACCCGGACATCCACGGTTATCAAAAAAAAAAAAACATCTAACATTCTAGAGGGTACAAAGAAATAGAACACCAAGCATCTAGGTTTAGTTGAGGAAAAGGGTATAAATGGTGAAGTTTTAAAATTTAAAACTTTACTTCTATTTCGGTCTGACAAATGATAAGTTTTGTACAACTACGAATTTCTCAGTCTTGTATCAGCAAGGTACATCTTTCCATTTTAAACCAACATTCTTGAGTTGTGGTGAAAATATAGACCAGAAATCCAATAAACCTCATCACCTTTTCATGGAGGATATTGTTTACTCATTCTCTAGTGACATCAAGTTACACATTTTGTCATTTACTAAGTTATGGACAGACATGACTTCCCTAGCGTTAGTGATCATTAGAGATTTTACCTGCTATATCTTTGTATGGAAAGTTTAACTTTTAACATTTATTTAATTTCTTCATGTATTGCACTATTTTATTTTTGGAGGTTGGGTATATATACCCTTCTTTGGATTCACATGAATTTGATATATTATATGGTTAGGAAATCCTAACCCCATCATTCTTGCCTGTGGAGTTCAAAACGCACTAAGAATGTGTTAGTTTTTGTTTATCACCACTTAAACTATTGTGCTTATGTAACGTTGGTTGATGGCAAAAAGAATTTGGATTTTTTTTTATTTGGTCATTGACATTTTGACTCCACCTCTGTTGTGTTGTTGTAATGTTTATGTACAGAAAAAAAAAAAAAAAAACTGCCATTTAGAGATGACAGTTTTATGGGGGAACCACTGGAATCGAATTAAGCCCCTATTTGATCCACATTAAAATTTTCATTCTCA
The DNA here is from genome assembly GCA_903798235.1 of Fraxinus ornus. Lineage (NCBI taxonomy): Eukaryota > Viridiplantae > Streptophyta > Magnoliopsida > Lamiales > Oleaceae > Fraxinus > Fraxinus ornus. The sequence goes on along the minus strand of CAIGRF010320590.1, from coordinate 81,909 downwards.
TTCTTCTACTCATTTTCAATTACACATTCTTCAATAAAATAATATTTTCCATCACATCAATAACTTTTCCTTCTTTTTCAGTCATACATTTTTCATCAATTTACTATTTTAAAATACATTCTTGTAAAATAATGTGGCTCAAACACACCCTAAAATTGGTCTATTGCTGATTCTAATTGATTACATGTTGCCCGATTATTCAATTTGAATTCATTATAACGGTTGATAGTTTATTATTCTTAGCTATTAATTCAGTCCCAAATCGAGTATTTATATTGTTGTGTGCCAATATTTGAGTTATCAAGCATGGTGGAAGGGCAGAACCCCGTGTTGCTGGCCTATTCAAAATGGTAATAATCCAAGCATTCGCAATTGTATATTGGTGTTTTGACTTCCTATTTTTGATGTTAGTATGGATTCTTTGTCGCGAATTATTTTGTTGGGCTATGATCTTTTGGAGCCTGATAGTTGGGGTGCAGAGGGAAGGGGGGCCCACAAAATTCTGGGATTTTTCTTTATATTTTTTGAATTCTCAAATAAAATGACGAGTATAAAAATCAAAATTTCAGTTTATTGATAACAGTGTTTCTGTGCCCGATTGCTAATTATTATTTTCTATTTTTCTTTGGGAATTTCGCACAATTAGATAATTTCAGAAAGTCGTTTGCTAAATATTTGAGAAAGTTAGATAATCAATGATACAATATACACACACAAAATTCTGTCAGTTCTGGTAAATGCGTTGAGAGCATTATGCAGGCAAATTTTCTGTAAACTGTTTCCCCTAAATGGTTTCCTATTTTTTTTTGACATATTTTAGAAAAAATTACGTAACTGCTAGCTTTGAAAAATTTGCAAACGATAGAGTAAGCTCAGCATTTAGTTGGTCTAAAGATACTGGCAGAAAATGTGATAAATAATCATAATTCATTATTGAACTGCAGAAACTACTGGATCATAATGACAGAAGGCCAATGCAGCCCTTAAGGGATGGTCAGGTACAAGAAAGAGCTCCCTTATCTGTGTGTGAAAGTGTGGCCCGTGTGCATATGCATATATCATTTTGTTCGTGTTGAATGTCAGTTTGTTTGATCCCGGTGAATTTTATGGTCCTGAATGCAAGATTGTAGTCCCATGATGAGATGCAATTTTGTATAATGTGCTACGTGTTACAGTTTGGATTCTATTCGAGTGTTCTATGGGCAGCAGAAGGGCCTAACTTGGTGGTGCTTTTCCACATGAAATGTTAGTAAAAGGGCCTGCTGGATAACTCATTTGTTTTTGGTGTCATATTCTGTTAAACACAGATAAATTTACATTTTTTAGGAAGATGAAGTTTTTTTGCATATTAATCGAAAGCAAAAGGTTTTTGAGTGATTGTGGATGTCATCTGTTTTTTGCATCTTCCTAATTCGAAAGCAATTTACACCATTAACTTAAAAATGTTCGAAGAAATGAAAAGAAAGAAGCATCGAGAGTTATGGAATTGGTGGAGATATCTAGCAGAGGCATGTACATCTCAATGTGCTGGGCTCTCTGGATTTTGGTACAACCATTTTTGGCGACTTAATCACGAGAAAATCTTGGCATGTAGCAATAGCATTGTTTACTTCGCCCTCAATTCAGTAAATGTCATATTCACTGCCTGGGTACTTTATCACAGAAATTTTGAAAAGTAGCAATAGCGTCGTTAACTTCAGCCATAATTGATAAATTATCATTAATTCCTTTCTAACCTCCCGAAACACACACTCTCTCTACACTCTGGAGCCCTCTATTCCAGGTTTCTTAAAGTTACTCTCTCCCTCTACTTTAGCTTTATCAAAATAATATTTCTTCCAATCTCGTATACTCTTCGCAAAGTAAAGTCTTGAAATTATTCTCACCTCTCATCTTTAGTTGGTTATTAATTTCTCTCCAGCTTCATCTTATATGCAATTTTATCCTTTTCACACGTTTATTTTATCACCTTTTCCTACTAAAAGAATTGCTTCAATATTGTAAAAGATCAGTGCTTTGTTCTTGTGAGGTATTCCTTTTTCCTGTTAATAAGATTTACTACCATTTCTTGGTGCAGTTTTTGGCGAGATAATCAAATGTTGATGAAAAAGTTTAGGCATTTTTAGTTAGAATTTTTTGCTGCATGTTGATTGATATTTAGGCATTTTTAGCGTTGGTGATTTCAGCATTTGAGTCTTAGCCTGCTATCTAAGAAGAAGAAAGGGCACCATTAACTTCGCCCATAATAATTGAGAAAAAAGTGATAGCATATTCTTAGTTTTAGTTCCTGTTAACTTCCTGGTCATTTACCACAGATATTTTGTCATATAGCAATAGCATCGTGAACTTTGCTCATAATTGAGAAAATATCATTAGTTTGTGTGCACTGCCTTGTCACTTTATCACTGAAAGTTTGACATGTAGCAATTGCGTCATGAACATTATCCATAACTGTGAAAATATCTTTAATGCCCTTCTAACCTCTCGAAACTCTTACTATTACTTAACACTCTTTCCCTATATCTACATCTCTTCTAGAGTTCTTAAAATTACTCTCTCACTCTAATTAAGCTTTATTGTGTATAATAATTTCTATATTATCTCTTATACACTCTTCAAAGGTAAAGGCTTTAATTGTCTGATAAGAACCTGATTGCAATTGCTGTTTTTTTTGTGGTTTTGTGTATATATTTGGTCAGTTTTCGAGAGGCGGCCTCTCTCCCCCATTTTCTCACTAATTTGTGCCTGAGTAAAATGGAACTACCCTCCCTTATTTATAACTATGAANACTCTCTCTACACTCTGGAGCCCTCTATTCCAGGTTTCTTAAAGTTACTCTCTCCCTCTACTTTAGCTTTATCAAAATAATATTTCTTCCAATCTCGTATACTCTTCGCAAAGTAAAGTCTTGAAATTATTCTCACCTCTCATCTTTAGTTGGTTATTAATTTCTCTTCAGCTTCATCTTATATGCAATTTTATCCTTTTCACACGTTTATTTTATCACCTTTTCCTACTAAAAGAATTGCTTCAATATTGTAAAAGATCAGTGCTTTGTTCTTGTGAGGTATTCCTTTTTCCTGTTAATAAGATTTACTACCATTTCTTGGTGCAGTTTTTGGCGAGATAATCAAATGTTGATGAAAAAGTTTAGGCATTTTTAGTTAGAATTTTTTGCTGCATGTTGATTGATATTTAGGCATTTTTAGCGTTGGTGATTTCAGCATTTGAGTCTTAGCCTGCTATCTAAGAAGAAGAAAGGGCACCATTAACTTCGCCCATAATAATTGAGAAAAAAGTGATAGCATATTCTTAGTTTTAGTTCCTGTTAACTTCCTGGTCATTTACCACAGATATTTTGTCATATAGCAATAGCATCGTGAACTTTGCTCATAATTGAGAAAATATCATTAGTTTGTGTGCACTGCCTTGTCACTTTATCACTGAAAGTTTGACATGTAGCAATTGCGTCATGAACATTATCCATAACTGTGAAAATATCTTTAATGCCCTTCTAACCTCTCGAAACTCTTACTATTACTTAACACTCTTTCCCTATATCTACATCTCTTCTAGAGTTCTTAAAATTACTCTCTCACTCTAATTAAGCTTTATTGTGTATAATAATTTCTATATTATCTCTTATACACTCTTCAAAGGTAAAGGCTTTAATTGTCTGATAAGAACCTGATTGCAATTGCTGTTTTTTTTGTGGTTTTGTGTATATATTTGGTCAGTTTTCGAGAGGCGGCCTCTCTCCCCCATTTTCTCACTAATTTGTGCCTGAGTAAAATGGAACTACCCTCCCTTATTTATAACTATGAATATAAGAATTCAAATAAAAAATTGGAGAAGAAGGAAAAATATATGAACTTGAGAATTCTCTCTTTAAATTATTAGAGACCAGTGAATAAATAATACGTAGAAGAAACAACCTATATATATACAGCCTATGACCCACTACAAATGGAATATACAGCTATGTACATAACAAACTCAACCAATAGAAAAGCTACACACTACAAAACAGCTCAGTAGGGAGCAACAAACAAAAACAACAAAACGATAATGGCAGTAACAGAATCAATGGTCACATGCTGGTCACGTGCTGGTCACAGATGGTTGAAATTAGACTTCCAGAATTCAGCTTGTGATCACCTTCATTTGTGAAATCTAATACCCCCCGTAAGATGGAGAATAGAGATTTAGTATTCCCATCTTGGAGAGAAGAGAGGTGAGAACCGAAGAAGAGAGGGCCTTAGTGAAAATGTCGGCCAGTTGTGAATGAGTATGTACATGAGCTGTGATGAGACTGCCTTCTTGAATTTTATCTCTAATGAGATGGCAATCAACCTCTATATGTTTAGTACGTTCGTGGAATACTGGATTGGCAGCAATATGCAAAGCTGCCTGATTGTCGCAGTGAAGAATTGCAGCAGATGGATGGGAAATGTGCAGATCCTTCAACAATTGTTTAATCCAAGTAAATTCAGAAGTGGTTGTTGCCATTGCTCGATACTCTGCTTCTGCAGAGGAGCGAGAAACAACTGATTGTTTCTTGGACTTCCAAGATATAAGAGATTTGCCCAAGAAAATGCAAAAACCCGTGATAGAGCGTCGAGTGTCTGGACACGAAGCCCAATCAGAATCACAGTAGCCTCGTAATTGCAAAGGAGATGAGGAGGAAAGTAAAATACCCTGGCCAGGACTACCCTTTAAATATTTCGGAACCTTGTGAGCAGCTTGCAGATGGAGATCAGTTGGCTGAGATATGAACTGACTGAGCACTTGCACTGAATAGCTTATGTCTGGTCTTGTAATAGTTAAATACAATAACCTGCCAACAAGTCTTCTGTAAACGCTTGGATCAGAAAGGGGACATCCCGATTCTTTGCTAAGTTTGACATTTTGGTCCATGGGAATTTTAGCTGGCTTAGAACCAAGAGTACCTGAATCTGCTAGTATGTCAAGTGCATACTTCCGTTGACATAAATGAATCCCTTGTACAGATCTTGCCACTTCAATGCCGAGGAAATAACGAAGGGCACCAAGATCCTTAATCTTGAATTCAGTATTTAAGAACACTTTGAGAGAATCAATACAATTAATGGAGTTACTAGCAACCACAATGTCATCCACATAAACCAATAAAGCAGTAAAAAAATCTCCTTTAATCATAGTGAACAAGCTATAATCTGATTTGGATTGTTGAAACCCAAAATGTATAAGTGAGTCTGAAAATTTGGAGTACCATTGGCGAGATGCCTGTTTAAGGCCATATAAACTTTTGAGCAATTTGCATACTTGTCCAGGTTTTCCTTTGTCATAACCAGGGGGTTTACACATATAGATTTCCTCTTCTAGCGTCCCATGAAGGAAAGCATTATTAACATCAAATTGTTGCAAATGCCAGCCATGTATGGCAGCAAGTGCAAGGAGACAACGAACTGTGACCATCTTTGCTACAGGGGAAAAAGTCTCATGATAGTCAACCCCTTCTTGTTGTGTATAGCCCTTGGCCACTAATCTGGCCTTTAACCTTTCAACTGTTCCATCCGAATTATACTTAGTCTTGTAGACATATTTACAATCTATTGGTTTCTTACCAAGTGGCAGATCAGTTAATTTCCAAGTCTGGTTGAGTTCAAGAGCATCCAATTCAGCCTTCATAGCCTCACACCAACCCGGATCCTTAACAGCTTGGTGGTATGTTTGAGGATCAGTTTGAGAGCAAATAGAAGTTGAAAAAGCAGCATAATTACGAGATAAACGATGATATGATAAGGAATCAGTTAAAGGAAACGTTGTACCTATATTGGAAGGGGGTTACCTGGCCAATGATTGGTTTGGGGAAGTGAAGTACACTTGTTGACAATGAAAGTCCTGCAGGTATTGTGGTGCTCTTCTAGATCTTGTTGACTTGCGAATGGGTGATTCAGCCTGGGTGATTTCTTCTGTAGTGTAAGGTAAATCAAAAGTTTTGAACATGGCTATCAATGGAGACATGAGTGAAAGAAGGGTCTAATGGTGTTAAGTTTGAAGATTGAGAAGGAGAAAAATCAGAGGTCTGCTCAACAATAGGAGGAGATAATTGAGGAGAAAAATGACAAAAATCATCATTGTTAGTGGTTTGTGGTGGCAAGTTGGTAGGGTTGATGCGGAAGGGAAAGATTGTTTCATGAAAAACTACATCCCTTGAGATGAAAAAGGTTTCGGTATCAAGGTCAAGTAACTTGTATCCCTTAACACCAAAAGGATAGCCAAGAAAAAAGGACTTTCTAGCCCGGGAATCAAGTTTAGTTCTGCCTTGTGAAATAGTGGAAGCAAAACACAAGCAACCAAAAACTTTCATGTGACTATAGGTCGGTTTTCTGTTGAAGAGCAATTCAAAAGGGGTTTTATTTGACAGCATAGGAGAAGGAATTCTATTGATGATGTAAGCAACAGTTAGAATGCACTCATTCCAAAACTTCATAGGAAGTGAAGCTTGGAATCTAAGTGCTCTAGCAATGTTCAAAAGATGCTGGTGCTTACGTTCAACAATAGCATTCTACTGTGGTGTTTCCACACAGCTAGTTTGATGTAAAATCCCCCTTTTATTGAAGAAATCTATCATTTTAAATTCTGCCCCATTATCACTTCTTAAGATTTTGATTTTGATGTCAAATTGGTTTTCAACAAGGTTACAAAAAGTTTCTATGCAGTGGCGAGTTTCAGATTTTGTTTTTAGCAGATAGACCCAAGTACTTCGAGAAAAGTGATCCACAATAGTGAGGAAATACTTGGATCCATCGTGCGCAGCAATAGAACAAGGCCCCCATATATCACAAGAAATAAGTTCAAAGATTCTAGTGCTAGTGTATGTGCTGACAGGAAAGAGGAGACGATGTTGTTTAGCCATGGGACAAATGCAGCAAGGACTTTCATTAATATCAATAATTTCAGTACTTACGACAGGATCATCGATCAAAGATATCCTAGACAAAGGTGTATGACCAAGTCTATAATGCCAGAGATCTATGGAAGAACTATTTTCAAGTACAGAAGTGGAAATAAAAGCATTTTTATTTAAACACTTAGAGAATTTGTCAACAAGAGCTTCAGGAGACACTTCAGCACACTGCAGTTGATAAAGTCCATGCTTCACTTCACCCTTCCCAATCGTTGTCCAAGACGAAAGGTCCTGGAGGAAACAACAATCAGAAAAGAAGATAAGGCAGCAAACAAGTGAGTGGGCAAGTCGTTTAGCAGAAATCAAGTTGAATGTAAAAGACGGGACACATAAAACATTTTCCAGAACGAGTTTTTCATTGATACGAACTGTTCCTATATGCGTGACAGGTGCTTCATCACCATTTGGCATCTTAACAGAATAAGATACCTCTGAATTAATGGTGGTAAATAGGGAGATGCTACAGACCATGTGGTCTGTAGCACCTGTGTCGATAATCCAATGGGTTTCAGCAGAGAATAAGGCTCTCTGAGAAGAAGTGGAGCAAGAGATAGATATACCAGACATGGTGGGAGCCTTTGCTGTATTAGCTATGGGGTGGAAAGCCGCTTTGGATGGATTGGTGGAAGTAGGAGGCATCATTAGATTATCCTTTTGCTGCAACAGGGAAAGAAATTGTTGGTATTGTCCCTTTGTAAGACCAACTCTTGAATTTGAATCTTCCTCTTGATCTGCAGTGGTTGCATTAGCAGAATATTTGGGAGATTTTCCCTTGTTGAAGTACTTATGCCCAGGTGGATACCCATGAAGTTTGTAGCACTTTCCAACTACATGACCACTCATATGACAATGAGTACAGATTGGTGGCTCGGCATTCCCTGCTTTAAAACAGGCTTCTAGATCATGTCCTGGTGCATGGCAATGAGTACAGTAAGAACGGTCACGCTTGAAGGGTTGGCCAGACTTAATACTTGGTTTAGGAATGAAATTAAAATTCCTACTAGCTAAGGCCATCATATCAGGAGATGGCAGATTGTTAAGCATCAGGTGCTGCATTTCTTGTTGTTGAATCATGGACAAAACTTTCCCAATTGAGGGTAAAGGATCAAGGAGCATAATCTGATCTCGTGAGTTCATGTATGAGTCATTTAAACCCATCAAGAACTGTATTACACAATCCCTTTGGTATCTATTAGTGAGTGTAGTTAAGGTCCCACAGGTGCAGTCAGGCAAAGGGTCGAACACATTTAGCTCATCCCAAAATGACTTCAACTTCCCATAATAAACACTTACTGAATCTTGCTCCTGTTGCAAACCTGCAAGTGCCTTCTTGAGCTGGAAGATTCGCGGGCCATTTTGCTGAGTAAACCGCTCCTTCAACTCATCCCAGAGCACAGCAGCATCATCCACAAGAGCTATGCTAGACTTGATTGATGGGGAGATGGAATTCTGCACCCAAGAGGTCACAAGATCATTACAACGTTCCCAAGCTTCAAACAAAGGATCATCTGAACTAGTTGGCTTGGTGACAGTACCACTGATGAAGCCTAATTTGTTCTTGGCTCTAAGAGCTCTGCGCATTGCCCTAGACCAAGTGATGTAGTTGTCAACTGTAAGAAGTTCAGGAACAAGAGAAACCGATGGATTATCACCATGGTCAAGACGATAAGGATTGGTGACATCGGTGAAATTGAGAAAGGGGTTTGAAGGTTTTGGTGGAGAAACAGGGGAAGAATCTGTGGGAAGAGTTTCTGTAGTCATGGTTGATTTGATTCACTGCTCTGATACCATATAAGAATTCAAATATAAAATTGGAGAAGNATTGTGGATGTCATCTGTTTTTTGCATCTTCCTAATTCGAAAGCAATTTACACCATTAACTTAAAAATGTTCGAAGAAATGAAAAGAAAGAAGCATCGAGAGTTATGGAATTGGTGGAGATATCTAGCAGAGGCATGTACATCTCAATGTGCTGGGCTCTCTGGATTTTGGTACAACCATTTTTGGCGACTTAATCACGAGAAAATCTTGGCATGTAGCAATAGCATTGTTTACTTCGCCCTCAATTCAGTAAATGTCATATTCACTGCCTGGGTACTTTATCACAGAAATTTTGAAAAGTAGCAATAGCGTCGTTAACTTCAGCCATAATTGATAAATTATCATTAATTCCTTTCTAACCTCCCGAAACACACACTCTCTCTACACTCTGGAGCCCTCTATTCCAGGTTTCTTAAAGTTACTCTCTCCCTCTACTTTAGCTTTATCAAAATAATATTTCTTCCAATCTCGTATACTCTTCGCAAAGTAAAGTCTTGAAATTATTCTCACCTCTCATCTTTAGTTGGTTATTAATTTCTCTTCAGCTTCATCTTATATGCAATTTTATCCTTTTCACACGTTTATTTTATCACCTTTTCCTACTAAAAGAATTGCTTCAATATTGTAAAAGATCAGTGCTTTGTTCTTGTGAGGTATTCCTTTTTCCTGTTAATAAGATTTACTACCATTTCTTGGTGCAGTTTTTGGCGAGATAATCAAATGTTGATGAAAAAGTTTAGGCATTTTTAGTTAGAATTTTTTGCTGCATGTTGATTGATATTTAGGCATTTTTAGCGTTGGTGATTTCAGCATTTGAGTCTTAGCCTGCTATCTAAGAAGAAGAAAGGGCACCATTAACTTCGCCCATAATAATTGAGAAAAAAGTGATAGCATATTCTTAGTTTTAGTTCCTGTTAACTTCCTGGTCATTTACCACAGATATTTTGTCATATAGCAATAGCATCGTGAACTTTGCTCATAATTGAGAAAATATCATTAGTTTGTGTGCACTGCCTTGTCACTTTATCACTGAAAGTTTGACATGTAGCAATTGCGTCATGAACATTATCCATAACTGTGAAAATATCTTTAATGCCCTTCTAACCTCTCGAAACTCTTACTATTACTTAACACTCTTTCCCTATATCTACATCTCTTCTAGAGTTCTTAAAATTACTCTCTCACTCTAATTAAGCTTTATTGTGTATAATAATTTCTATATTATCTCTTATACACTCTTCAAAGGTAAAGGCTTTAATTATCTGATAAGAACCTGATTGCAATTGCTGTTTTTTTTGTGGTTTTGTGTATATATTTGGTCAGTTTTCGAGAGGCGGCCTCTCTCCCCCATTTTCTCACTAATTTGTGCCTGAGTAAAATGGAACTACCCTCCCTTATTTATAACTATGAAGCCTATACAATTCATTCTTCTAAATTCCCATATTATTATCCCCCCCACCCAATTGCTTTATTTAACCAACTAGTAACCTATTGTTTTCCTCACATCTCATTTTTATTTGGTCATTATTTTCTGTAATTAGTTGCTCTCTCATCTTCGTCTTATGTGCAATTTCATCCTTTTCACACGTTAATTTTGATTGTGTTATCACTTTTTTTGTCAAAAAAATTGTTTCAATCAATCAATGTTGTAGTAGATGGTAGAAGCTTTGTTCTTGTGAGGTATTCTTTTTTATTTTTATTTTTTCCTGTTAGTAAGATTTTACAAATATTAATATTATACACAAATCACTTCACAATATCAATACTATTTAATGCTTCACTACAGATGCAACACTTGCCTTGCACAATACTTGCATGTGCCCAAAACTAGTTTCTACCAAAAGAATTGCTTCAATATTGTAAACTGTAATTTCTGAAAGTGAATCAAGTTATCCAAGGAGACAACGTTGGACCCTTCAGTCCTACCAGTGAAGTAGGGATTTGTCTGCCCTTGGAAAGATCCAAATCTGAAGCATGCTTAAACTGCATGTGGACCTCCTGGTTTTAAAGGAGCGAACGGAAACCACCATCCCCATAAGTGGATAGAGTAGATGGGAATATGGCAATATGGTGTTGTTAATGCCACCGGCTTTGATGCTGGCTGTAAGCTGGATGTTTGAAATGGCAACTCCAATACTACTTTGAGGGGAATCTTAGGCATTTTTAGCGTTGTTGATTTCAGTATTTGAGGCTCAGCCTATTTGTCTAAAGAAAGATAGGGATTGTTATTGTATGAAGAACAAGAATTTGAATATTTTGTTTTATATATATACTAGTCAGCTTCTTTCTCCACTTTTTCATTTGATATCGTTTTGAAGCTGCATTCTTATTTGTAAAAGAATGGAAGACAAATGAAAATAGCTCCTATTTAATGCCTATCTTGTCTTGTATGGAAGTCTCAGTCGCATTTATCACGATGGACCAATGAGGTGTAACCAACAATGATACGTGCCTCTTCAAATGAGAATGTCACAGACATAAAACTTATCAAGGTTTACCATTGTGTAATCATCTTGGTCAGAAGTCATTTAAATTCTTTGGTGACCAGTAATTTGTGGCTCTTCATTATCTTGTTTGAGATTGTAGAAATCTAAATCAGAGCGTTGTTGGAATAAATGATATTAAAAAAAGTATAACAGCTTGGCAGATAAAGATCGAGTAAAAGGTCATTTTTAACCTTGTGTACAACATTATTATATTTGCTCTATGTGACAATAATTTCCTCCATTTACCACACATCTTTCTGTTAATGGCCATTTTTTGTCTCTGTTCTGTAATTTTATATAGGGTTCAGCATTGTTCCTTCCTGAGCTTTTTTACCCAGAAAGAATATATCAGAGCTCCCCGAGGATATTTTTTTTAATCCCCTAGCATTCATGTCTGCCATTTCTGAAATATGGTTAGATCTTTAAATTTTTATTGTAAAAATGCTTCTTTCTGTTTGTGTCATTTTCCTTTTACTTTGATTTTTGTGTTGATTCATACCCATTCCTCACTGAAAATATGCATAAATATGTTTTGTTGCACAAAGGCAGTTAATTAAAGCACACGATCAAGTTGCTGAAAGGTTGATTCAAATTAGTTTGCACCATATTTGCACTCTGTTTGAACAGTTCATATTTTTCTTATTGTATTTTCAACGATTTCTAAAGAACTTCTTTCTTTCATGGTTTCATCCATTCTTGCACAAGAGTTCTATGACTAACATCTGTAGTCTGATCCCCAAGATGCAGCAGCAAATGTTGAATCTTCAAATATTAACTTAGATAAAAAAAAATTTGCTTTTGAAGTTTAATTTGTTTGTTTCAACTGAATAAATGAAAATAAGTTAATTCATTTCCACTTTATGAAATTTCCATTTTTGTAGACGAACATGGGCCACACTAGCTTGTATTTTGAAGGGCCAGGTCGGGTTGACACATTGCTCTTGCACACCTACATTGACGATATCCGAATATACGCGTGTAAACGAAGCATGCCACCACATGTAATATACACGTCTAAGTAAAGATGGAATCAGAGCATTATCTTATTCCATCTAAAAGACGCTATAAATACATGCATTAAATAGGTATGTAGTACACAATTTGGCGAGCATTACAAGGTGACCCAACTCTTCCTTTCTCTATTTCACACTGTTAATTTGATTGATCTTTCTTTGAATTGACTCCTGTTCTTGCAGTTTTAGTGCAGAATTTGGCAAGCTTTTCGAGGTGACCAATTCTTCCTTTCTCTATTTCACACTGTTAATTTGATTGAACTTTCTTTGTGAAAGATTTAGAGTTGCTGGCCGATGGATATGATACTGATCATGCGTCGCAGGATCAAAAAAAAAAAAATTCTTGATAATGTGATTATATTTACTGGACTTTGATCAAAACATGGGAGTATTGTTTTTCTTGCTTGTGGAGAAAGTAGTGTACTCTCTAACTCTCTCTCTCTCACACACACACCCCTCCTGTGTGTAGGGCTATCAATTGCGTGATCCTTTTATGATATATGAGAACCTTCAAGTGCAATTATATCTGTTTATTTAGAGACGTCGGGGCTGTTTGGGATTTGATTAATTCTTGTGATTTTTGAGTTTAATTGGCGTTTTATCATTCCTAGTTTTTCTTGGTATTGTAATTAGGAAGAACGGTAGACGATATATATATATATATATTTTTGAGTGGAGGCTTTTCTTTATATAAACTTTTTTTGTTTTGTTTTGTTTTTTTTAAATGAAAGATCATTGGGTGATCTATTTATAGCAGCAAATTTGAATTTCCCATTAAATTTATGCTTAATGAATGACCTTTTAGAGAGATTGAAGGGGTTGGTGATTTGTTTATCTAATTTAGTATCAGTTAATTTTTTTATCGAAATCATTATCAGTTAATGTTAAATGCTTTAATATCACAAAACCAAGAGGAACATTTTTATGTAAAACTATCCGTCCCCCCTGCAAACAAACAAGGAATATACTCTTAGACTAGATTAAATTTGAATCTCACTGCAATTTTTAACACGGGATGTTCGACTGTAGTAATTTTTCGTGCTATGCACAGTTCATATAGTTGTTTCTGACCCCCAAGCAAAACAAAGTCCAAAGAAGGAAAATAAGCTGAGAAAATTTTTCTTTTAGTATTTTTGACTATTGCAAATGAACTCTATTTCATTCATTCTTGCGAGGGAATTTCATGACTAGCATCAGTAGTCTCATCCCCAAGATGCAGTAACTAATGTGGAATCCTCCAACATTAAATCGGATGCATTTTTTGCTTTTGGAGTTAATTTTGTTTGTTTTGACGGAATAAATAAAAATCGGTGAATCCATTTCCAATTTATGAAATTTGTTGTTCCTTGTTGATAGGTGCAAATTATACCGCAAGAGCACGGTGTCAAGTTTTATAATGTAACGGTGAAATTAGGACGTCGATCCTACAAGGATTGATAATCAAATGCATGCTAAGGGTGTGTTTGAACCACATTATTTTGGAAAAATGTATTCTGGAATAGATTGATGGAGAATGTGTGGTTGAAAAATAAGGAAAAGTTATTGATGTGGTGGAAAATATTATTTTATTGAAGAATGTGTGGTTGAAAATGAGTAGAAGAATGAGAATGAGATTTTTAATGTGGTTCAAACGGGGCGTAAATATTGAAATTGAAATAGCCTTTGTTTTATCTAGACAATCGAATTTAATAAGACCAATGTTACTTAACTAAGTCTAAGGTGAAAGTGTGACTAAATCAACACAATATGAGAAAAGCTTAGGGTTTTGATTTCATCTAACTATCAACTATGTCTCTTGATTCTCTATTTATCTCCAATTGCTTTTCCAAATTCATAATCAAGAACCCTAATATATTTCTACTCCCTCTCTCGAGTGCTAAGTAAAAATCATTTCTAAATTCCAATTTCAACATCTCTATTCCGAATAAAAAATCTAAGAGTTGTTGAGTTCTATGGGTCTTTGTGGAAATGCTCCAAAGGAATTATATTTTTGTTCGAAATCTATAATATTCTAGGTTGTTATTATATGATCATGTCTAAGGTTCCCTCTCTCGAGTGTCAAAACTTAAACATCAAATTGATCAATTAATGGTCAGTTAATTGAAAGTATTAAGAATAAACAACACCAATAAATTGCAAAAAAAAAAAAAAAAAAAACCTCTTAAAATATTGAAATTCAAAACATAGTTGCAAGTTTGGATTACATCAATCCCCTAGATTAAAGATTTAGTTCATGATGGAATAATAATGAAAATTCAAATTCATGATTAATAACATAGAGAAGAAAAGAGAAGTAACTATTTTGGAGTTTGATTCAATCTTCTTCTTGCCGTTCCTTTTGCTCAATTGCTTAATCTCTTGCTTTCGCCTCGTCAAAGTGTCGTTAAAACGTGCCCTCAAGAGTTGTTTTTATGCCTTCTTCCAATGCTAGACAAGTTGAGGTTGAATTGGGCTTTTTTAAATGGACTAAAAAAAAAACCCAATCTGAAAGCGGCGCAACGCCTAGGTGCAGACACGCCGCTACGTTTGACTAGGTGGCGCCTGGCTGCCACATCTCTGTTAATTTTTTGCTTTTTCCGGTTGGCTGTGGGCACTAGGAGTGTGGCTCCTAGGCGTCCAAGTTTTGTTAAATTTTCTTCTTTGTCCTTGCCTAGGCGCTGCCTTTGCTGTTCAACCCACTTTGTTTTCAATCTTGTTTAGCCTCTTTCTTTGCAGTCTTTGCATATTTCCAAGTCTTATTCTCTCCTCTTGTCTCTTTTGTTCTTTTTCAAGCTCCAAAACTTGTCGTTATCACGTCACCTAATTTATAACACGACACGAAAACACACATCAAATCGTTCTAAAAACTCTTTAAGAACAAACAATTATCAAGTTTAAATAGCACTAAAAGTATTAGTGAGACACACTCATCACTTGTGAATACATGCAACGAAAGTTAGAGCTACCTAGAATCATTATCCTCTGGGAAGGTGAAGATGAGATCAAAATCCTTAATTTGTTTGATTTATTTCCACTAACAATGATTCACGCCTTTTCAAATGAGAATGCCATAGACATAAAACTCATCAAGGTTTACCATGGTCTTATCATCTTGGTCGGAAATCATGTAATTCTGTGGCACTTCCGATCATTTTTATCATCTGTTTGAGATTGTATATATCTGAATCAGATCATGATTGGAGTAAATGATATTAAAAAAGCATAACGACTTGGAAGATAAAGATGAAGTAGAAGGTCGTTGTGCCTATTTATATATCTATATGCTCTTTATGGATAATTTCAGTTATCATGAAGGCATTATCACTTTGTTAGCCTCGTGGACAACATTATATTTGCTCTAAGTCACTATATTTCCTCCATTTACCACGCTTCTCTATGCTGACAATTTTTTGTCTCGGTTTTCCTAAATGTATATAGGGTTCAATATTACTCCTTCCTCAGCTTATCTTTCTACCCCGAAAGAATCCATCAGTACTCCCCCGAGGTATTTTTTTATCCCTTGCATTCATGTCTGACATTTTTGAAATATGGTCTAGGTCTTTACATTTTTGTTGTATATATGTTTCTTTCTGTTTGTGGTATTTTCCTTTTAATTTGATTTTTGTGTTGATTCACACCCACCCCTCACTGAGCAAATCTGCATAAATATGATTAGGTGCACAAAAGCAGTTAAATAATGCACAAGATTAAGTTGCTGAAAGGTTGATTCAGATTAGTTTGCACTATATTTGCACTCTGTTTGCACAGTTCATAATTTTCTCAAAGTATTTTCGACGATTTCTAATGAAATTCTTTCATGGTTTCATCAATTCTTGAGTTCCCCAAGATGCAGCAGCAAATGCTGAATCCTCAAATATTAACTTATATGCATTTTTTTGCTTTTGAAGTTTAATTTGCTTGTTTTAACCGAATTCAGTTTATGAAATTTCCAAAAAAAATAGACAAGGACGGGCCAGACTAGCTTGTATTTTGAAGGGCCAGGCTGGTTTGGCACATTGCACTTGCACACTTACATTTTGATGATATCTGCATACACACGTGCCAACACAGCATGCCACCACATGGAATAAACATGCATTGGCAGATCACGTGACCCACCAACTTATAGTTGTATTTCCTTTCCCTTTTTTTTTTTTTTATAAATCAGATACCAAAGCTGCTCCCTCCCGTTCATTTGCAAAACCTAGCCTACACTATCTCAAAAATCAATCAACATGGCCAGTCCGCGACTCCAGTGACTGCACGACCGCTTCATTGTGCAAAGTTGAAACCCTAAGTTCCACAAGGTAAGTCTTTTTATGAGACTTATTTTAGATTTGTGATTTCAGATTTCATTCCGCCAGTTCCAATCATGTACTTTGTGATTTCAGATTTGTGATTTGTGAGATTTGTGATTTCAGATTTATGATTTGTAATTTAGGGTCGTTGAACTTTCTCTGTTTAGTTTAAGTTTGAGCTTGTTTAGCTTCTTTGTGATATTTGTTTAACTTGAGTTGTTTTTGTTTAAGGTATTGTTGGATGGGAGGATTTATTCACAAGTATTTACCTATGTTTTTGTTTAGTTCATGATATTCACAAGGATTTTCAGAGCTCTGGAAATGGTGCTCAGCCAATCACTTTTCCCAAATTATCAAATTGTTAAGATTGATTTATTCATGAACAACTGAAATCCTGCCCTTTAGACTCGGACCATTCCAAAAGCTAAGATTTTCAAGCTTGGAATTTTGCTGAATAACTATGAATACTGTCTGTTGTCTCTTTCTTGAGGTTATCTTGTTTAAAATTGCCCAGTTGGTTTTTTTTTATAGAAATACTGAGTTGACAATGCATTGTTGCTGTAAAATGTTAAATAGAATGGAAAGATAGTGCATTGTGATTGGGAGGTTTAACTTGTTCTTGTGCATTCCTCTGTGTTGAAGTGAAACATTCAAAAGTTCTTTCCAAACTAAGCACTTCTAAATGTTATATTGCAAATTTCTATTACATGGCCTGTCTTATCCTTATTCGACGTTCTTTAAGAGGGAGCCTCAAGGCCATTCGTGTCACTTATGTCATGAATAGAAGTGGAAAAGATATACATATTTTTTTTTTCTCTCTTTTAATGACTTCAAACTAGAATATCTAATTTGATTAAAAAAGTAGTACATAAAGGTGTTCAGTTTTGCTTGAGATTGATATAGAGAAAAAAAATTAGTAGATGATAGTAGCTCATTTAATGGAACTGATTTTTGAAATTGTGTCTTTAGACTTGATGGTAATAAGATATGGAATGTTTTAATTTTTTCACAATTTTTTTGCAAGTTTGATTGTGCCTCCCCAACTAAAAATGTCTCATGTCCTCCACTATATACACTTCCAAGTAAAATGTGGAATCTGAACGTTATCTCATACCATCTAAAAGACGCTATAAATACATGCATTAAATACTTGTGCATTCACTCCTTTTC
This sequence comes from Fraxinus ornus, assembly GCA_903798235.1. NCBI lineage: Eukaryota > Viridiplantae > Streptophyta > Magnoliopsida > Lamiales > Oleaceae > Fraxinus > Fraxinus ornus. The sequence goes on along the minus strand of CAIGRF010320590.1, from coordinate 64,190 downwards.
TTTCAGTTTCACCGCACAATTTGGCGAGCATTTATAGGTGACCCAATTCTTCCTTTCTCTATTTCACACTGTTAATTTGATTCATCTTTCTTTGAATTGACTCCTTTTCTTGCAGTTTTAGTGCACAATTTGGCGAGCTTTCCAAGGTGAGCAATTCTTCCTTTATTTGACACTGTTAATTTGATTGAACTTTCTTTGCAAAAGATTTAATTATTTAAAGTTGTAAGTCGATGGATATGATATTGATCCTGCGTTGCATGATCAATTTTGATAGATTTAACTTTTGTGGTTGGAATTCTTGATAAGTTGATTAGATTTACTGGATTTCTATCAAAACATGAAGTACTTTCTTGTGATTTGAGTTTAATTGGCGCTATATGTACACTTCTTTTAATTAAAGATCATAGGGTGATCTCTGTTTACAGCAGAAAGTTTGAATTTTCCCATTAAATTTATGCTTAATATTACCTTTTAGAGAGATTGAAGGAGTTGGTGATTTGTTTATTGAATTCAGTATCATTTAACGTTAAATTGTTTAATATCACAAAACCAAGAGAAACATTTATATCTAAAACTATCCATTGCCTCTGTAAAGAAATTAGGAAATTGTGCTATACTAAATATTGGACTGGATTAAACTTGGAAACTCACTGCAGTTTTTAACACTGGGGATGCTCAACTGTTTGTAATTTTTCATGCTATCACAGTTCTATAGTTGTTTCTGATCCCCCGGCAAAGAAAGATTCTTAAAGGAAGGAAAATAAGTAAGAAAGTTTTGCTTATAGTATTTTCGGCTATCCCAATGATCTTTGTTTCATTGTTTCATTCGTTCTTGTGAGAGAGTTTCATGACTAACATCTAATGTTGAATCCCCAAGATGCGGTAACTAATGTTGAATCCTCCAATATCAACTCAGATGCATTTTTTGCTTTTGGAGTTAAATTTGTTTATTTTGACTGAATAACAGAAAATGGGTGAAGCCATTTCCAATTTTTGAAATGTACCGTTCCTGGTGAATACATACAACAGAAGTTAAGAGCTACCTAGAATCATTATCCTCTGGGAAGGTGAAGATAAGGTTAAAATCCTTAATTTGTTTGATTTATTTTGTTTGCAGGACCGAAGATCTAAATGAATCAAGTTATCCAAGGTGACGACTCTGGTGCCCCTTCAGTCCTCCCGGCGAAGCAGTGATGTGGTCGCCCTCGAAAAGAAACAAACCTAAAGCAAGTTAAAACTGAACGTGAACCTCCTGGTTTTGAAGGAGCGAAAGGAAAGCGTCCCCATAAAGTGGATAGCATGGATGGAAAAGAAAATATGGTGGGCCAGGCAGTGACGGGGGTTGTAGAGGCCACTTTTGGTGCTGGCTATGTGCTCAATGTTAGAATTGGCAACTCCAATACAACTCTGAGGGGTGTTGTACTCAAGCCAGGACATTACATACCAGTTACAGATGAAAATGGCATTGCCCCACATGTTCAAATGATAAGAAGAAAAGACATACAGTTCTCGGCTCAAAACCGAACTCTTCAAACAGGTGGTACAGCAGGAGCAAATCTCAAATATGCGTCTCCAAAGGTAGTTTCTTCTGTTCCTCCAGTGGGCGCGAGGGGCACTGTGGTTCCTGATGTTTTGCTTCCTGTCATTCCATCAAGTGGACAGCCATCTTCTAGCCAAATGCCTTCTGATGCATCCCAAGCTGCTTCTGTGTTACCACCTGTTCAATCCATACCTGCTGGCCAGATTCCGATTGTCATGCAACCCCAATTTGGGCACCAAGTTGCACAAGAAAGTGTGCAGAATGAAAATGCTTCATCAAAAGATGGCACCCCCGTGGTTGAAAAAGGAGAAAAGGGCATGCAATCAATGGAATTACAGATGGCAGGCTCTTCAAGATCATCAGAGATTCAGAACAAAAATGGTGAGGATGCTGAGGAGATATGAAGAGGGAGCATGAGTAATATTAAGGTTTGAGAGCAGATGTTGAAGGGTTGAGCAAGGCCATGAAAGCAGCTTCAGCATTGCAGAAAATGGGGCTTCTGTCACTGCACCATAAGCAATTTCCTCCAAATAAAGTGAAATAGGTCCTTTTTTTTTATGTTTTTGAGGGGGAGAAAAATGAGGCCTTAAAAAGAAAAGATTAGGACTTGCTCTCTAATGTTTAGTTCAATTTAAACTTGTTTTAAGAAAGATCATTCTTGGAGTAACTTTTATCTGTTGAGCGATGACATTTTCACACGACAACATCGGATCACTAAGACCGACTTTTGTATCTACTCGGTGGGTGGGTCTTGCAGTCAAACCTCCTTCTACCTTGTGAGGACAAAAAATTTCATCTACCATATACATTTAAGAAGTTACGTAGTTTAATTTCTAAGCAATATAACTTTAATTTGGTCTAATTTAATCAAATGTTCCAAAAAAAAACTGCGAATTATTGTTTCATATTCATTTAATTTATGTGAAGTTTCACCCTCGAAAATTTTAAGAAATGTGAATTATAACAGTGAAATTAAGAGAAAACTTGCATTTTTTGCTATCAAAGTTAATGGTTATGCATACTTACAAATCGAATTTCTCATAAATTTATGAGTTTTGACTACTTCGTTGATTCAATTTATGCTTCGAAATAGACAATTACTTCAAATGGATAATTTTGTATTGAAAAAGAATAATAAAAAGATGTATTACTCATTTTCTCGTAAATTTAAAACTTGATCAATAATCACCTACTGTAGGAGGTTTTCGAGCTAGTCACATAAAGAGAAAATGAGACTATTTTGTAACTGTGTCGATCTTCATTTATTCATCTAAAATCCTGATTAATAAAATTTGAGAAAAGCAATTCATTAGTCCATACCATCGTATGAATTTACAATTTGCAAATCGAACAAAGAGATGCAAAAGCCTATCGAATTAGGATTTTTCAAATTAATCTTCTTTAACTTATTTTCAATTATATATTTTTTTTAAAAATAATTTTATACTTGAACTCACGATTTTTTCATATTAGTTAACAATATTCTTTTAAAAAAAATCACTTTTTAATATTTCACGGCATACACATAAATGCAAATTATGAGAATTAGAACGCTTCGATTATGCCCTGATTGATAGCCACGCCCAAGCACCCGAGTCATTTCACGCGGATCAATGGTCTTTCTCCCCTCCCAGTTGGCGCCCCAACGCCAGCCAGAGAAAGATTTTTGTACTTCACTCAAACCCTATATCTCTGTGTGCATGTCTCGGAGCCGGGCCGATTCAAATTGATTCCGTGTTGCCCTAAATTATTTGAATTCATTATAAACGGGATAATTATAATATTTGAATAGATTAATTCAGTACCGATTTGAGTATTTTTGTTATTATTTGCCTATACTTGTGCTATCAAACATGGCGGATTGGCAGGTGATGAAGCGTGCCAAGTATAAATCATCAGTCAAGGACCCCGGTCTTCTTGGCTCCCTTAAAATGGTAATAATCCGAGCAATCGCATTCTTATATCGGCGTTTTAGCGTCCCACTCATCTTCGATGTCAGTACGGCTTTTTTCTCCTGAAGTATTTTGTTGGGCTATAATCTGCTGGATTGAGTATACCCTAGTTGGGTACAATATAATAAAATGTACCAGAAATGCTGGACAGATCAATGATGTTGAGCTGTTCAATCAAATTTAGCTTTCTTTTTTTATTTTTCATTTTTAAAATTTTTGTGTTAATTGTTAAAATGACCGAGCTATGATGACGTCTATTTGGTGATTGCTGGATTATAATTAAGAAACTGGAGCTATTATTACTACAAAAAATGCAGCTTATCGACTAATCTTTTTTTTTTTCCCCCTGTTGCTTGTTACAGAATAAGGAAAGATTTGTTTTTATGCCAAATGATCCAAATTCACCCAGAAAGCTAAATGTGGAGTTTAGGACGATTAAAGGTGCTTTTTTTCCACTTAAGTCCTTCCTTCTCTACGGGGATACACATAGATTCTTCTTAATTATATTTCCACGAGTTGAGGGTTGTAGTTGATGTTATTTGAAATAAAAGAGTTCCAGCGACTAATGTAGTTCAGTGCGGTGTGTCTATTTCATTGTAAAAGTAATTTTGCTATTTTAATTGATCTCTCTTGTACTCCATAACCACCCTAAAAGCCAACAGAAAGCCGACAAAAGAGGAAATAAAATGACCAGTCTTCTAAAGTGTCTACATTCAATCTTTATAATTCAGTCTCTTTATCAGTTTACTGTATTTCTTTTGTAAAGCTTTTGTTGATGTCTTTGCATTTATCTCCATTTTTCAGGGCATAAATTTACCAAGGAGGGTTCCAGTAAACAGGCCCTTCTTAATCTTACTCAAGACCAGGTTTGCAGTGATGGACTAAGCTGATACGTGCTGCAAAACTTTCCTCAATATCTTTCAACACAAGAGCAACGTATTCTCTGCTGCTGCTTAGTTTCTGTGCAATTAACAAGCTTAGTTCTGCATTGTTTCAGGGTGGAAATTATATATTTGAGTTTGATAGTTTTGGTGATCGTGATATTTGCCGAGAATTTGTGGGTAAGTCATCATTACAGTCAATGGGTATTCACTTCCTTTTTGTGAACTAGGATTTTATCAAGCTTCTTGTGATTTAAACCTGGTTGAATTGGGAAGAACCCTTCGAGTTTAATTGCATACACAATTTCATGAATTGAATCGGTTTCTTAAAAATTTAAAAATGCAGCTCTATGAAGTTTCGGAGCTGGAACCTCCAGGTTACATTGTTAGCACTTGTAGGCTGCTTATTAGTGCATGGCCTCCTTAACTACAATATGTATTTGGATAATCTTTTCTGAATTAAGCAATGTATCAACTGTTTGGAGAAGTACAAATAAATAGTTTTCTTATTCTATGATGGTCACATTATTGATCATTATTTACCTTTTGGAGATTAAATTCAAATCAAACTCATAATGAATGAAATCCCTTGACTAATGATAAGGGGAATATGAAAGCTGAGAAACTTAAATATATTTCTAATTTGGTTTACAAAAGCTAAAGCACGAATGTTTGAGTTATTATAACTATTAGCATTATTATATCTCATTTAACACATTTTAATCTTATGTTATGAATTAACTTTTTAAAAATTATATAAAAAAAGTATTACGATTTACATCTCTCAATGAACCGCCAATCAGATGAACTTGTTAATTATGGAACATAGTGTATCTATATTGGATGGTTTTTTCACGTTTATGTTCTCGGGGAAGCAAGGGGTTAATGTAACTAACAATGTTGTATCTGGTGACTTGTGAACAGCTGCAGCTATCACATTTCATGGAGAAACTGGAAAAGCTACCTCTGAAAAGACTGCTGCTCCTCTCCAGGATGAACAGCTTAGCACGGCAGAAATGGAGCATCGGATTAAGCTACTGCAGGAGGACAAGTAATTTTTTTTTTTTCAAATATTTAATTATAAATGTGACTTGGCCACTTATGCTTGCTGCATAGTGCATATATTTTTCAGTGGCTGGAATCATATTTTGAAATCTCATTTACATATGGAAGAAAGGCCACCCCTATTCCTTCATTGCTCCTTGACTATTTTATTATCTCATGATGCAATTGCATTGATGTAGGATAATCCTATTCCAAATAAGATTGGTTTTTCTTTTTTCTTTGTTATTTAGAATAGAATTTATTATCTTTATTGATTAGAATATGATTTCTTCTTTCTTTTATATTAGGATTTTAGTTTTCTTTTCTTTTAGGATTTTATTTTGGTTTCCTCATATTAGTAAGATTAGGGACATTTTGCCTATGTATAGACTAAGGCTTTGTACACTTTTCAATTATCAATTCAATCAATTCTACGCAATAAAATTATTCCCTACATGGTTTCTAGCTTTTTAACTTTATTCTTGTTTCAAGAATTTCAATTCCGCTTTTGCACGATGAATCCTCTTTGCAACTGATTTCGGTTATAGCATAATGCTTCCACGATCTCATATATATATATTATGTAGAAAGGAGGTTTTCTATCTTTATGACCTTGGCTCCATAGGAACAAGTCGAGTTAGTTAAAATACCTATTTGGATGTTATGATGTTAAATTGCAATTCAAAACATATGGTTTGAAGGCAAATAAAGAAATGAGGAAGTTGTAGACGAATCTTTTGTTATATTCCAATTCCCAACTCCCTTTTCGACCATATATTTTCTCTTACTAAATGATGGCCGAAAATGTACCTTCTGTGAGATTACAACCATAATGTTCCTTCTGTGAGATCACAACCATACAGTTCGGTTAATCTTTATAGTTTGTTGGATTATTTTGTTCTGAATTCGTTACAAACAGCATTTTTTACTTTAAATTCCAACAATAGGTCGTATAACTAAGTACTGTTACTGGCAGCGAATTGCAGAGGCTTCACAAGCAATTTGTAATTGGAGGTATCCTGACAGAGGCTGAATTTTGGGCTACGAGGAAGGTCAGCTACTGGAGTTTGAACTTCGGTGTCTATTTTCGATTGTTCAGAAGAACTAATAATGAAAAAATGTAACAGTTTCCATTTATCTTGCCTTGTTTCCTTGCTTATTTTTTAACAAATCTCATGATTAGCCGTTCCCAGAGGATAGCTTTCACAATTTTCCTATTTTGGGATAAAAAGTTCTTTGATAAAATTTTGAGGAAGTTAGAAAGTCAACGACACAGTTTACACAAAAAATTCTGTAAGATCTGGTAAACACATTGTAACAGCATCATATGGGCAAATATTTTGTAAACTGTTTCTGATAATGGTTTTTGTTTGACACATCTTTTTAGAAAATCTTACTTGCTAGTGTTGAAAAATTGGTAAGTATAGAGCAGGACCAGCAGGTTGAGCTTTTAGTTGGTCTAAAGCTACTGACAAAATATATGATAGATAATCAGAAAAGTAATTACTTCACGTCTTTAATCTGGATCAAAATGACAGAAGAAAGCCAAAGCAGCGAGTGGCCTTAAAAAACGAAATGTGGAGTGTGAAACCCTTATCGGATGGTCAGGTACAAGAAAGAACTCCTTTATCTGTGTGTGCATGAGTGTGCTCGTGTGCATAAGTGTATATCATTGTCTTTGTAAGTTTGTGTCTGTGTGTATTCTCACATAAAAAAAACTCCATTTTGTTCGCATTGTCAGCATAACTCATTTTGTTTGATCCGGGTGAGTTTTATGGTCCTGAATGCAAGACCCCAGTCCCATTATGAGATGAAATTTAGTTGGTGTGCCATGTGTTTTGGTTTGGATTCTATTCGAGCTTTTCTATGGGCAGCAGAAGGGTTTAACTTGGTGGTCCTGTCAGGCTGCAGTCTGTTATGGGCCATGCTTTTCCATGTGGAATGTTACTCAAAAGGGCCTGCTAGATAACTTATTTGTTTCTGGTCTCATATTCATTCACGGAGATAAATTTACACTGTTTAGGAAGAATAACTTGTTTGTTTCACATATTAACCAAAACGAAATGGGTTTTCAGTAATTTTGGATGTTATCAATTTTTTTTTTCATTTTCCCAATTTGAAAGCAATATCCCAACAACTCAAAAATGTATGCAAAAATTAAGAGAAAGAAGCATTAAGAGATGGAATTGATGGAGATGTCTAGCAAAGGCATGTGTGCATCTCAATTTGCTGGGTCCTCCAGATTTTGGTGCAATCTTTTTGGCAATGATTGGACATCCTTTTTCATGCATTGTCTTGATCTGCGGATTTTCAGAAGGTGTGGTTGGTAGATTTGTTCAATCCTGGATGTGGTGGTTTGCTGCAATTGAGGAAGGGGAGGCTTCCCATCACTGATTCCCACAACATTGACAGGGTGAAGAGTTGGTTGTTTGAAAGGAAATTGCATTGAGAGGACTCATGATTGTCGTGATTGGTGGGAGAAGAGCAGCACTATGGTGATTGTTGGGGTTTAGTGATAAAGAGGGAAATTGAAACCTTTTTTTGGTAGCCATAGGATTTGACATCCCTGTGTGTTTGATGATCATTAAATTTAGCCCCCGTTTGGCAACCATTATTTGGGTGAAATGAGTTTTGAATAGTGATTTTTTTGGAGAATGTGGTTAAAAAGTAGAAAAAAGTTTTAGGTTTACGTGCAAAATAATTTATTGTGGATGTGTGATTGAAAATGAGTATGTAGAAAAAAGAGTTTTAAAATACTGGTTGTCAAACAAGGGCTTTGGTATTTGAGAAGCAATGCAAAGCTCCTTTTTCTGTTTGTGGTTTTTGCAACCGTTTTGCTTCTCATTCAAAGGATTTAAATATAAATGATAACAAAAACTTGAAACCATTTTCTTTTTCTCTTCAAAATTTTAAAACAAAGAAAAGTACTAGAAACATGCTCATTACCAAACAGCTCCCAGGTCCTTTCGAAGTTAGCTTTTATCTGTATGTGAAGTCTGATAATTTCTCGGTTTGTGACACAAACTGAGATTTGATTACTTATCTTTCATCTTTTAACATGCAGCCTAATTGTCATGTCTATATTTGTTGTATTTCCAGTCTAACAGAGTTACATTCAACTTGACGCCAGAGATTATTCATCAGGTACAGTTCCATTCTTTAAAGTTTGTGAACTAGAAAAGTACTTTCCTTTGGATTAAGTTAGCCTCTTACCATAGATAACAATGAACATTTAACTATATTCAGTGCTGAGTTTATATGAGATAGTCCTTTTAATTGATACTGTGATTGTTACGCCAGAAGTGGCCCACTTGGGGGTACCAAGAAAGCTCAAAATAATATTTATTACTATCCAAAATTGCTGAGGTCTGTAAAAATTCATTCAGTAATACCTACATTTCTCTGAAAAACCAAACTAACTAACAAGTTTAATTGTTTCGGCTTTTTCTTGTCTTTTCTTGTGTAACTTTGTGTGCTAGATGGATTAATTGGAAGTACAATGGTTTAACATTAAAACTATTTTCATTCAGTGATGGGATACTTTTTTTTATATTTTTGCACATAACTTCCCATATGTGAAGCCTAAATATTAAAGACAAATTTACTGAAGCTCCACTAGTGTAATTTGTGTTAGAAAATGATTTGTTTCTCTATGTGCAACTTCTGTTGCTGGTTATTAGTTAAACGTCTGGATATATGTCTCTGAACATATCCCATGTTGTCAACCTTACTGATACCCTAAACTTACTGCAGATATTTGCTGAGAAACCGGCTGTTCGCCAAGCATACCTGAAGTTTGTTCCAAACAAGGTGGGGAAAATGTCAGTGTTTGACATCCTTTCTTGGGAAGTTCTTTTCTTACATATTTCCTTGTTGCACTTATATCCCACCAGCTTACTTGTCCGTGTTGCCATGATTATAATTCTGATGATTATCGATATATTTTTTATTTTCCAGGAGTAATCTCAATTAGATTCCTTGACATTATAGTGCTTTGTACTGGGTTCCATTAGGCCATGGACAATCGCCTTAAATTTTTCCCTTCTTTCAGTGAGTGAAAATGGTTGCGTGTTGGAGCCAATGGTATTTTATTGTTAATAAAAATCGGACAGTCCCTGAAATTTTGGTGCTTAATGCTTGGTTCCATTAGGCTTTGGATAGTTGCCTCAAACCTTTTCCCATCTCAGTGAGTGAAAAATGGTTGCTTCTTGGAGCAAATGGTATTTTAACTTCCGTTTGGCTAATTTATGAATGATCTATAAGTCGTTTATAAATGGTAAAACTTCATTTTTAACTACCCATTCCAATAGATTCGCAAGTAGTGGCACTTATCCATCACTCATTTGTATCTATCTATAAATTCTTTCCAAACGGAGGCTTAATGGTAATTAAAAATTAGACGGAGTCCCTGAAATTCTGGTGCTTTATACTTGGTTCCATTAGGCTTTGGATAATGGTCTTAAACATTTTCCCGTCTTTCACCAAGCGAAAATAGTTGCACGTTGGAGCAAATGGTAATAAAAATAAATGGTAGTGGCCCCACACGATTTTGAAATTGTCACATTTCATAATCCATATGGTCGATAGAACCTTGAAGGAGAATGTCCTCTTTGTGGAATCTTGTTACCTTATTTGTAAGAATAACCATGCATGAGTGTTCAGAGTAGGTGAAATTAAATGTTTTATAAACTTTGAAGAAGTATCACTTGAAGATGGTTCTTAGATGCATGCTAAATCATTAAATATGAAGGTATACTGTTAGTTGGAAACTCAGAGAGCTATGTGCCATTGGCGATTTTTGTCTAAAAGAAGTTCCATAGCCGTTAGAAATCACTGACAATGAAAAGTTTGGTAATCCAGATGTCAGAAAAAGAATTCTGGACCAAATATTCAAGAGCAGAATATCTCCACAGTACTAAAAATGTAGTTGCTGCTGCAGCTGAGGCTGCTGAAGATGAGGAGCTTGCCGTTTTTTTGAAGCAAGATGAAATGTTGGCAAATGAAGCTCGTAGAAAGGTGATTTACACTTGAAGTGTGCACTTACTATTTTCCATATGTTAACATTCTCACACTGGAATTTAGAACTTGTTTTTCAGATCAGGCGTGTTGACCCAACTTTGGACATGGAAGCTGATGTAGGCGATGACTACATACATCTCCCGGTACATTTGGTGGCATCTATATTCTGATGTGTCTTATATATCCGGTTCATTAACAAATTTTGCTAGAAGAAGCTTTGTTTGTTCACTTTGTTCTTGATATTTATTACTATAATCTAGAGCGAAAATAGGAAGTTGTATCCAACAAATTTGTTTATAAACATGTCACTGGTGTTAATGACATGTTATTTTTGGTTTTGTTTCCATTCCCATTTTGGATGTTGTAATTCTTGAACTGCTTTTAGGAGCACATCATATTGGTTCACAAGGTCTTATGTTAGATTGCATTTTGGTTTTCACAGCCTATTGCATATGGATTTTACAAATTTTTATCACATAAAGTTGTGCTTCTGTGACATTATAGGATCACGGGTTACTTCGTGAAGAGAGCAACGATGTTTTAGATTCACAATATGTGCCATACAGAAGATATTTCTCTCAAGATCTTAACCAGCATGCTGCAGTTGTTCTTCAAGGAAGAGTTGTAGGTAGGTCGTTCTGTAAGCCTTTTAAGGCATATTTACCAAATTGTGAAGCTTTTCAGTTTCAAGAAGTGATAAATTTTGTTGAAGAATTAACTTTTATAAAATAGTAGTCTCTGCATGATGCCTTGTAGGGTTTAGATTATCTGTCAAAGTTTGACTTGTGATAATCCAATGAAGAGTTCATACTATTCAAGCACCATTCTGTTATGTGGTTTGATGGTCTATTTTTCGATCTTTCCTTTTTTCATTGCTTGTACCAGAGAGCTGATTAGCTAGTTTGTGTCACAGGATGGGAGTTCTGACAATGGTTAGTGGTCTTGTAATTCATGCTGAAAGTCAAAGTCTCAACATGCTAGTCCTATGTCTGTTGTTTGCATATAATTGTTTGTGTTTAAGTGTGAGAGAGAAAGAGACGTATTTGCATGTAGCAGATGGTGATGGTTTGTTAGTTTAGTCCTTTCTTCTAATTCTCTGCTATACATGTTTTAACACATACTATCCATCTAGTATCAAATATCTTAAGACAAGCAGCTTATCTGTTGACTTCTATTGCAATTTCAGTCGTCCATTCCTTTGTTGACCGCAATAAATAAAAATTATAATAATCTAACTATGATTTTTTGCAAAGAGCTGGAGGATTGCCAGAATTACTTTTTAACTCAAACATTTACAGCACAAGTGAAATGTATGAAAGCCTAATGGCTTTTCTTTTTGTTTCTACAATCTGAGCATAGATGTTGAGCTCAGAGAGACAAGGTCTGTGGCTGAAGCACTTTCCCGGACAAAACAAGGTTAGATGATAGCTTCTTTCCCTCATTAATGGCAATATATATGCTAGAAACTAAAAAATAGTGCACCTGAATTTTTCTTTTATCTTTGCAGCTGAGTTGGCTAATGAAGTATCTGATGGGAATTTAGAAAAAGATCTCTCGCACAGAATATCTCGAATGGCCGAGATTGAGGATCTTCAGGCTCCTCGAGACCCTGCAGTTGCTCCCCTCTGCATTAAGGTTTGACTATTGCATTTTATTACTTTGCACTGCAATTGTATATCAGTAATATACGTTATCTAAGTTCATTGATGACACCAAGAGAAGGTCAAATAGAAAAACAATGTTGTTGATTATCTCATGTCCTACGTTTTAAAACAGGATCCTAGGGACTACTTCGATTCTCAGCAAGCTAATGCATTAAGAGCATTAGGAGATGCTGGTTCTGGTGCAAAGACATTAAAATTTAATGTAAGCTCAGTTGAAGCCTATGGTTCTTTGAGGAANAAGCTAATGCATTAAGAGCATTAGGAGATGCTGGTGCTGGTGCAAAGACATTAAAATTTAATGTAAGCTCAGGTGATGCCTATGGTTCTTTGAGGAAATTTATATCAGAGATTAGAGTCACAGGATTGAGTGAACCAATCACAGATCCAGAAGTTGCTTTTAAGGTATTACGTCTTCACACACACACACACACACACATTGTCTGTGGGTATGAATGTAGTTTACTTAAGAAGATGTTTGTGGGCATATCAGTGTTAATTCGGGAAAACATAACTGCTCACTATTATTATGTAGGTTCTCAGTGGGTTGACCCAAAATATATCAAGCACCAAATACCATCTCGGAAAGAACCCACACGAGAGCGTATTGGATAATTTGCCAAAGGTTACTAAAGAGGATCTCTTACATGTGAGTGCACACCAATACAACATGTAGTGCTTCTATCGTTATATCTGCTATATTAATCTTTCATCATGTTTTTTAAAATGTAGTTTGTTATTTTGTAGCATTGGACGTCTATTCAGGAATTATTGAAACATTTCTGGTCATCATATCCAATTACAACAAAGTATCTTTATATGAAGGTAATTATGCCATTTTTTTCATTCTTGAAAAAGATGACAGTAACGCTGTTTTACCTTTCAACAAGATTTCAGTTTTCTAAACAAAAATTTCCACCTCTTCGCTACCTTTATTGATCTTCAACAAAGAAATTGCATAAGATTGCTAATTACATTGTAAATTAAATGTTTTAATATTGCTGGCCAAACTATATTAATGCAATCCTCCATTTCATAAGTCGATTGAGTATTTTAAACAGTTTACACTCTTCATAGGTAACCAGATTGAAAGATGCCATGTCACAAGTATATCCAAAGCTACAGGTATCTTTGGTTCTTCTGGATATGTACGATTGTTTCTCGTACACTGGATTGCCTACTTGCGTGTATAATATTTCTTGTATTTTTTCATTAAATTCCAGGAAATTAAGGAATCTGTGCAGTCAGATTTCCGGCATCAAGTTTCCTTACTTGTCCATCCCATGCTTCAGGTTTTCTTCAATGTCAACTCTCAATTTAGTCCTAGCTTTGTTTTTTGATGCAGGTCTTAAATAATAAAAATTTGTTTGATGCAGGCTTTAGATGCTGCCTTTGCACATTATGATGCAGATGTACAGAAAAGGTCTGCTAAGAGTGGAGAAAGACCCAATGGGTTTGTGTAGCAAAAAATTTCGCGGTTTTTTCATGTTGTAAAGAATATATTAAGTTCATATAAATTTTGTTGATTTTTATCTTTTTTGAGATCTCATTCATTTTTACATTGCTGGGTGCTTCTTACAGTCTTACATGTTCTCATGGGTTATGGAAACCATAAATGTACCTTAATTATCTCGTTTCACCGTGGGGATTTTGAAATAGCTTTCAACTTGTCATAGTTAAGCAAGTGGAATGAAACATGCAACATAATTAACCAGATGGGTCCAACAGCAGCTTTTGAATTTAAAATTTCATAGATTTATCAAAAGCCATCACAAATGGATCCTTACAATAACTAATGGATAGGTTGACACTACGGCATGTTGAGTATTATATATGTGGATTGCAGTCAGAAAGAAAGGTGTAAGAATTTAAAGTTCGGGTTTTTGTCTTTTAGCAGAAGAGCTTATTGAAGATAGCTTGAGCTAGCTTCTTTAAAGTTTAGTTTTTCTAGTATGACGAAGCATTCTCAAAAAAAATTATCCAAACAAGTTTTCAAAAGCAGTTTTTCACTTTTAAAAAGTCTTGTCGTGCCTTTATATATTAATGTTGTCTAATTGAGCATGTCATGTTGGGTACTTCACCCTTTCATGAATGTCTCAGATATGGACTTTTCCTACAATTTCCCCCCAATGTATTCAAATTTATTTTATTGAACAATTAACAATTTAATATTTCATTTATAAAATATTTATTAAGACATCCGAGAAGAAAACTATTACTAATCCACACAATTAATGAAATGTTCGAAAACTAGAACTATAGGACTAGAAAGTTGAAGAACCATAACGACTTCAGAAAGAAAAAAACGACTTTAAGAGGGTGTTTGGTAGAGATTAAAATCGGATTAAAATTGAAAAATTAGTCGTTATTGTTGACTTTTATTAGATAAGTGGAATCCAACAACGGCCATATTTTCAATTTTAATTGAATTTTAATCCCTACCGAACGGGGCCATGTTTGATCTACATTATTATCTCATTAAAATGAAAATTATGACCGTTATCCATCACATCAACATTTAAATTCAATATCTAGAGGGTGTTTGGTAGAGATTAAAATCGGATTAAAATTGAAAAATTAGCCGTTATTGTTGACTTTTATTAGACGAGTGGGACCCAACAACGGCCATATTTTCAATTTTAATCTGATTAGTAGCCTTACCAAAAAAGCCCAAGCCAACCAGCTTTATATTCATATAATATAATCAATTCAACTAGTAATGCATCAAGTTACAACTGAAAATTCAATGAAGAAAATGACAACATTCCGAATAATAACATAAAAATAACCACATTCAATTATTTATATATTTGGATTTATGGCCTAAGATGGTGGAGGAGCATTGAAACCCAAGAATGGCCGTCCGGCGGAGCAGAGGGCGGCGGCGGTGCTGCAATCATGCATTGTGTTCTCCAACCTGTGAAACCCATTCTTGAATACACCAAATCCGAACAACAATCCAATGGCCACAACCACTAATATAACGCACATGAAGAAACAACAAACCTTAGTCCCACAACACATTCTTTATCCCTTCGTTTCTTTTTCGACAGAAAAACGAAATCTGGATCTGGGTTTTTGATCAAGAGAATATTGCACTTGTATTGCTTTGAGCAGGAGGTGGGTTGGGTGGGGTGGTTATATGTTCTTGAAGCGGTTGTTCTACGCAGTGTTTCTGGTGAGTGGGGAATAATATAAATCATATTATAATCAAAGTTGGTGTCATTTCACTTTCATTTCATCCATATTTCTCCTCCAATATTTTTAGTTGTCTATGGCCCGTTCAACAAGATTTATGATTATGGTAGAAAAGTTTTTAAAAAAATTACTTTAGATCGACCTTCTCTAAAATATCTTTTAATATGATAGAACACTTTTAAAAAATTATCTAAATAGATACGAAAGCAACTTTTTAATCTTATAAATATTTTTTTAACTTTTCAAAAATCCTGTCAAACGGACCTTATTTTATCGTTTTTAGGAATTGGCGCTTAGGATTCTTTAGGACTCTAGGTTAATGCCAAAAGGAAAAGGATGGGGACGGTTAAGCCGTTTCAACAATAGTTTCCCTCGATAGAAATCATTAAATTTGCATAGTCCATGTACATCCCCAAATAACAGAAGGGAGAATTTGGATTTTCGCATCTTACATTGCATTCCCTCAACAGCAATGAACCCCTTGCAAGAAAGTTTTACCTAAGAAACAAGTCTCATCATATGTGAGAAGTTATCTTAGTTTAGACGTGTTTGGTACGTAGTACTAGACAATATTCTTTAATCATGTCGAGAACCAACGGTGTCGTGTTTGTCTTGCTACCTGAACATGACATTCAACTGAAGCCTGAAGCACAAATGAGAGTTAGCTTAATTTTAGGTAAAAGTTATGATAGAGAAAGGACGATACATAAGAAAGTCATGGTACATGAATAACTCGAACTGTTAGAGGTGAATGCATCTCTCATTTATGTGTGTTATCTCATTTTCTTAGTAGTAAGAACAAATTTGTTAAGGGGAAAAAAAGGAAGATAAACCAGCCAAGGAGCTTAACTAACTTAAATGTACAATAGGGTACCCAATTTAAGTCATTTTAAAGTTATAAAAACACGGGAGATGAATGCATAACTTCCACAATTATCAAGGAAGAGATGAGTATGATGCTCAAATTAACAATCGGAAAGAAAAAATAGAATGTATGCAAAAGAGAGATCAAATAAGTGAGGGATTTGGCTAGACTTCAGATGAACATGCTGTCAAAATGGATATAAGTGGGCCAATATGTGTTAGTGGGCCTGGACCAAGCCCAAGCCCAAAATAAGATGATCACCAGATTCACCACAGATCTCTTTCACCAGTTGGCTCGATTCAACCTCCCTCATTATTGACTCGAAAGGCAAAGGATTGTTCGAGCTCTCTTTATGCTTCCGGCTTCCCTGATCACCTGGCTCGCTCTATCAATTTCGAACAACTGCAATCACATTTACTGAAATCAGGAAATTTCTGAGGATAAATGAAAGTATCTCTTTATACGAACAATAGTTGCTCCAATTACATCATGGCGAGCTAAACAGAAGATTTTTAACTTCAATTGAGTAGTTTGCTGGAATTCATTCATTTCACTTCCCATACAAATTACCGATGACTAACAATTCAATATCTAAATTCATCAAATTATTATCAAAGCAGCAGAAAAACTAACCAATTGAAAGAAACTCCGAATCGAATCGCCTGGAAGACAGTAGAGCAGCAGGCCAGCAGCCTAAGAAGAAGAAGGTGATATTAGTGAAGAGAAAGAAAATTGATATTATTAATGTGACATTCAATATCAAGGATCCGTGGCGCAATGGTAGCGCGTCTGACTCCAGATCAGAAGGTTGCGTGTTCGATTCACGTCGGGTTCAAATCCCTCGATCCTCTATTTTTCAATTTTATTTATAAGTAATAAATTCCCTTTTTTTTCCTCTCTCTATTTTTTTCCCTCTCCAGAAACGGAATTTTGTGATCCATTTTATTTCATAACTCATTTCCATCTATTTATAAATTAAATGGTTTATAAATTATTTCCAAACGGAGGATTAATTTTTAACTTTAAATTTAAGCAAGGTCGAGCTGATCCCGACCATAAAAGATTTTTGATTGTTTGCTTATCTAGTAAAAACACAATAATATTCCATGCCATGTGTTCTTTTTTGTTTTACATTTTTACTCCATCGAACATGGGAGTGAAAACGAAAAAAAATCTAAAAATAGCGTTCTTCACTAAACATGAAAAGACACAATTGATAGGTTCAATACACAGTAATTGATAAACTAAGTTGTTTATATAGTATTTTTAACATTTTTTCTTTCTTTCTTAATGATGTCCAATACTGGACGGTCAACTTATTAAACCAACAAGAACTAGCATACTTACATACTTACACCTAAACACTTGTTGAAGATTGTACTACTGACTTACACAGTTCCACTACTTCAGGATGAAAGAGTCCTAGTCTAACACTTACTTGCAGATCCTAAAACAAAGCTAGAGAATAGTGTCGACATACGAGTAATCTCGACTCCGACCATATTCGAGGAGGCTACCGTATGTGCGATCCCATATTCCAATGAAAAGGGATTCTGTATCAGGACTGAATGACATGCCAGATATGTCACCAAAGAAATCCATTTCCTGTTCCTTCTCGTAGCCACTTTTAACGTCAAAAACATGGACAAAATCCGCAGCCTCAGCCATTGCCATGAATCTACCATCAGAAGTGTAGCGGATAGAACGAATGGATCCAAGATTACCCTTCAAAGCAGCAACCGACTTGGAAAGGTTTCGAGCATCCCAAATTCGACAGGTTTTATCCTGGTTCCCAGTAGCAAATGTTATACCATCAGGATGCCATGATGATGCAAATGAGTAGTCCTTGTGCCCGTGCAAATGAGCAATTATCTGTAGAGGTTAATATCAAAATTTAGTGTCTGGAAGTAAAAGGCTTCCTCCGTCCCTACTTACTACTCGAGGAAAATAAGTGATATACCTTCCCACTACTCAAGTCCACT
The DNA here is from genome assembly GCA_903798235.1 of Fraxinus ornus. Taxonomy (NCBI): domain Eukaryota; kingdom Viridiplantae; phylum Streptophyta; class Magnoliopsida; order Lamiales; family Oleaceae; genus Fraxinus; species Fraxinus ornus. Next base: position 46,048 of record CAIGRF010320590.1, on the reverse strand, counting down.
AACATACCACCCGGGTCATCTCCAACAATTACGAGAAGCTTCGCATTTGGACAAAGAGATGTATGCTGCCAGTGATATCCAGCAAATGTTGTTAAGAGTACAAAACTATGCATATGTAACGCCATTTAGCAAATATGAGCATACAAAGGTATCAGGATATCAGGATGAGATTTCTTTAATTCTTCAAGGTTCCTTGTCCTACAGGGAGAATTTTCTCTTGCTAAAAATCATTCCCCCAAACAGGCGCATATAAATAACAGTTTTGCTACGCATACATTTTAGTTAACATTCTGTTTTACATTGTACCACGTGGCACACAATTTTACCATTGATTTCTCCAACACTTGAAACAATAAATGACCTCGATTTTGCCACCTATTCAAATGTCATCCAATTTGTACACAAGTAATATAAAACTAGCATAATTCTATAAATAAAGATGCTCAAGTTGAAGAGTTTGAACTTTCAAACATGCATACTTATGTGGATGACCCTAAAACTGTAAAATGTAGCTCATTTTAATACATATTATATCACTGGTCTAAGAATTAAAACAGAAGACAGGTGCTTAAAGGAAAATGGATACTGTGGCTCCCAAAAGACTTCTAAACAATCCAAATATAAATGCAATTCATGTCTTCCAGCAGCATCGATAAGCAAATTTGTGCACTCACAAACAGACATGCAGAGAGAGAGAGAGAAAGACTCACATTGACTGGCCAAGGAAAATAAATATGTTTGGACACGAATGTTTCCACATCAAAATCTCTAACTCCACAGTCATTATTTGAAGCTATAAAATGAATCCCACCACTGAAAAGGAAATAGTAGAATGCTCAGGGAGATTTCCAAAAAGAAAAATGTACATCCACAACGAGTATAAGGGATCAACAGATACCTGCTAGATGTATATATCTCAACAGCATTAGTGATGGCATTATCACCATGGGTTGTCCGCGTGCAGTAACAAATACCAGGCCTGTCTAAATACTGCAACCAAATAAGTGGAGAATGCTTCGGTAAAAGGGTTCAACTTTATGCAAAGCAAAACTGTGAGAGAACAGCTAAAAGAGTAAACTGGATACCAAAACCTATAAATCATCTTAAAAACCAATATGATTCATTACCAAAATGGGAAATTAGTAAATTTGCAACAGAACCAAAGGTCAAAGTGATGCAACCGGATTCTTGAGTCATTTAGAGCACCCAAAGATACATTGAGCAGCTGGCGCAGCTTGTAGGAGCCTGGCCACACTAATGATTGCTTTTAACTTCATATTTCCATCTATGCTATTTTAAAATTTTTGCATTTATTAACTAAGGGTAGGATTTATACCGTAGGTTTTTTTTTTCCCTCTTCAATATTGTGATGGTATTTTAAACGCCCCAAAACACTTTGTCATTGTCTTGGCTTGTTTGATATGATTTACAAAACTGGGAATTTTCCTCCGATCTTCGATCTTCTCTCGGTATTCATAGAATCAAGGAGATTAGGTTAAGGCGGTGTCCTATTTTTTGCCACTTGTGCTGCATCAGAAAGTAAATTTAAACAAAAACTACACAAAGCAGCAAGCAAGGAGTCAGCACATTGCATAGCCTGGCTATTCCGAATCACTAGCTTATTCTATTTGGAGATGGAAGTAAATACAAAAATTATGCACTTGCATAACCTGGCCATTCAAATGAAGGGAAGTTAAACAGATAGCTAGTTGTTTTAAATGCATCCTTAAACCAATCATACTAGTCAAGAAACTACCACAATGAAGACCTTCAAGAACAAAAGTAAAGGCTTTACACATTGGTGATGCCAATAAAACAAATTAGGGAAGCACTTTTATAGACTTACAAACTGGGAAAAATAATATAGACCTTGCAGATTAGTTCTCCCTGAAATCCTCCAGCAACCAGCAGATTATTTTTCACTGCTAGTGTGCTGACCTGAGTCTGTGTAAATCCTTCCAACAGGCTTCCAGGATATTTCTGCATTGGGGTTGAAAACAGAACTTACATTGAACAAGTAGTAACTCCACAAAATGGGGGAATTTGTTTCGTTTATCTTTATTTTCTTTTATTTTTTCCAGCTGTTGTGAAGTGCGGGCCAAATCACTCACCTCAGAAGGTGCTACATGTCCTGATACATTAAGAACTTCAGATAACTTGCTAGTTAAGGATGACCAACGCATTACGGAGGAATGTGACATAAAATACACATCATGCTTTGATGTAGGCCATACCAAGTTTCTCAGCTGTGTCATCAAGTAATGAACTCATAGTCACTTATCAAGCTCCAAAGCAAACAATAGGTAAAATAATAATAAATTTAGAACCCCCAAATAAAAACACCAACCAAAAATCAGGTAGAAGAAAAAATAAGTAAGCCCTTCTTCTATTCCCTTAGCTGAACTGGGCGTTGAAGCGTTCTGCTTAATAGGACTCAAAGCAAGTAGGATTTTGGGGGCGGATTGAGGAAGTTGGTGATATTTTTTCATTTCTTTGGTTTAATTTTCTTATTTATTTTGTTATTTTTCAAATTCTCTTTTGCCAAGATGGTGCTAAGGGCTCGTTTGGTAATATTTTTGCTTATGGTAGAATAACTGTCTGATAAAGCTAGTTTAGACAAGTAATATTTATTTTTTAAGTTTTGACAAATAAAAAATATCCATTTTAAAGCCAAACATGTGGGAAATTCGGACTCGTAGGACAAAGACATGCACAGAATGACAAAGATTAACGACAATTACTTTTTGTTTTTATCCCCTCGTATAGAGACTAGAGTGGAATCTTCTTGAACAAAATAAAAAATCGGATGAAATAATTTTTTGTAAATATTTATGAAAACTAACACAATTTTCTCCACCATTGAAATACAAATTGTTTCTTATTGATTCAATCATTCTTGCAGCAGTTACGTGTAAGCATATTCATTCAACCGCTCTGAAACTCCCCAAAAAAATAAAAAATAAAAAATCTTGAAAACAAGAAAATGGTTGCCGGTGAAGAAGCTGATATATTTCTGTCAGACGGAAATTTGAGTGTTTCCGGCAACTGTATGCTCACTGATATTCATGACAACATTTTGTTAACTCCGGCGGAAATCCACAATGGGACTTTCGTTGGGGTTAAATCTAATCAGATCGAAAGCCGCCCGGTTTTTCCTATTGGAAAACTCAAGCAAGTTTTGATCTTCTTTCCAATGGAGTTATAAACCTACTACAAGTCTTGGTTTAGCAGTAAGTCTTGTTCGTACTCCTTTGAAATGGTGTACAAATGTTACAACCACATTAGTTAGAACTCACCATTAAAACTAGTAATAAATGAAGAGTGTGAAAGTGGTTATTAAAAATCTAGACTTAACTTAGCAATGTGGGATTCGGTAATTTTGTGTTGATATCAGGTGGCGTTGAATTGCAGGGGATTAAGATTTATGTGCCTTTATCGTTTCAAGTTGTGGTGGATGACACAATGGATGGGAATGTGTGGCCAAGATATACCTAATGAGACAGTTTTTGATGTTGGAAGTAGCAAACACTTGTCATTTTGGAGAAGAAACTGAAGACGGGGAAAACCAATCTCAATCAGTGTTTTACACCGTTTTCTTGCCCATTCTTGAGGGCAATTTCAGGGCTGTTCTTCAGGGAAATGCCAACAACGAATTGGAGATTTGCCAACATTGATATTTGAAATGTAATAATTCATAAATTTTTAAAAACATGTAGATTAAAAGTTGGGTTTCTGTTGTTGCTATTTGCAGGGGATCCTGTGGTGCAAGTATTTGAAGGGAAACATCTGGTTTATGTGGCTGCTGGGTCCGATCCGTATGATGTCATTGCAAATGCAGTCAAGTACGTTCAATTCGGTCCTCATTTTGATACCTGATTTAATTCAAAGTTTCCTTGACATAGTTGTGACATAAAATACACATCATGCTTTGATGTAGGCCATACCAAGTTTCTCAGCTGTGTCATCAAGTAATGAACTCATAGTCACTTATCAAGCTCAAAAGCAAACAATAGGTAAAATAATAATAAAACTAGAACCCCCCAAAATAAAAACACCAACCAAAAATCAGGTAAAATAAAAAAATAAGTAAGCCCTTCTTCTATTCCCTTAGCTGAACTGGGCGTTGAAGCGTTCTGCTTAATAAGACTCAAAGCAAGTAGGCTAACCATTTCTTTTCTTCCCCCCACACATGCACGGTTTTTGTAGATAGAAACAATGATAGCGTGACATTGTTTGATATAATAAACAAAAATTACACATAAAGCTGGATCTTTTACACATTACTTTTGTTCATATCATACAATGTGGATATCAGTTATTCTAAACCTGGATAAGAGTAATTAGCAGAAATTTATCAATTTATTAACTATACAATCTCATGTTCCCTTCAAGATATTTTCAGTAACATTCAACAGACGGAAAAAAGTCACTAAAGTTTGATATGAATTACAGAAAGGAATCTATTGAGCAATCACTGTATTGCACTAGTTAAAGAAATGAGAGGGAGAATTCTGACCATTAAAAATCCAATTTAACATCTCTAAAGAAAAATGAATAAAGAGATAACATACAATCTAGTCACTAGATGAAGTAATTTCACTGCTAAAAATTGTTACAAACCTGGAAATGCAAAATTGTTGACTTCACGGACATTGAATTGCGCCTGAATTCATAATATGAGCTCCCTCTCTTTGTGATTTTGCATTCCTATACATAAAGGGAGAAGGCATCAAATTAAATATTAGCAAATTTGAGCACAAAGGAATCAAAAGACGAGATGAAATAGTTGAAGGAACAACAGAACAAAAAAACTTTTTACCTTCTCCAATCCCTCTCCAGACTGAGGTATGTTTTCATAATTTTTGTATTGTTCTAATCTATTCTTCCTATACCTCTCCCTTTTTATACCGAGACTTTCCCAGGGAATCCCTTGGATATCTCTGCCACTCCTAACTTGAGCAGCAGAAATATCTTGATTTCTATTGTTCTATATAACAAAAGAGGTAGAAGAATGTTAGCAACCAGACTTGAAAAATTGGAACATTCAGAGAAGAATAGCGCAAAAGAATAATTCACTTAGATAGCTTGTGATGGACATAAAAGAAAAGTTTGCACATATAACTTTTGAACAAACCATGTAGTCATATTCATCTACATCAGAGTCTGAGCCATTAAAATCTCTGCCTCGGGACTCATCATCCATATCATTGTCTACATCTTCCATTTCATTTACAATTTCCGCATAACCAACATAATGATGGGACATAGTCAACAAAAAGATAGGCCTGCAATAAATCAAGAACTTTGGATTTCAGCAGAGTACAAAACTAAATTTTGACAAGAACAAGCAGGTTCTATTAGTAACCACAATCAGAATTGGGGAAAAAAGAAAAAGAGAAAAAAAAAGTCGCTCGATGCACATGATATTGAGCACCAATCACACAATGATACAAATATACTATTAAAGTGGAGACAATAGTACAAAATTTACAAAAGCATTATGTTAAGCATGTCAGTGTAAATATTAACATGAATATACTAACATACAAAAGTCGTGCATTACACCAACAGCAATGATTAAAAAATATGCAGCCAAAGTAAGCAGACTGATCATTAAAAATGAACCAATAGCATGTTGGATTACCATAAAATGGTGACAATACCCATGTTTAAAAAATTGTACAAAACAAATATAATAAATTTGTGTGCTTAAGCCTATGTGGTGCCGAGAATCAAAAACAAGAAGAGAGAGAAATGGGACCCACAAGTTGCATCACTATGTTTAGCTCATGTTCATAGACTGTTTATAAACTCTCGGGTCACTATTTACCCACACATTCCGAGGGTACCAAAAGTATCACCTATTTATCCACCATTCATTTCAAACTATTTATAAATTAAACCGTTTATAAACAAATCATATTATGGCCTTATAGATCATAGCTATCATTTCACTTTTTTTTGTGTGTGTGTGTGTGTGTGATGGGTCACAGTATTGGTACAAGGGAGACTACGTAAGGCCGTGGTAGTGAAATCCAGTAAAATAAATAAGAATCCTTCAACATCATTTACACTCCAATGATTTCTTTCGGGGTACGGGGATGGCAGTGGGGAGCCCTTTGTCTAATTGATTGTGCTTTACCAACATCCAACATCACCATGCTACTGACCGGTTTTACACTAATATACAACATGAGCTTCCCTCAACATCAGAATGCAGAGGTATGCTCTAAATTATATAATTCACTATCAACCAAACAAGAGAATAAATGCATGAAAGAAGAAATATCTCCTATTTAAGGATTATAGCATGAGAGGCATCTCCCAAATACATGAATGAACAGTAGAATACAAAAACAGAAGTTAAAAACCAATTCCTCGTATTATAGACTATAGACAGGTATTTCTTATCAAACCCCACAATCTGGTAGCAACACAAACACAAGAACAAACCATGTATTTTATTATTCAACTTAAAGATTGCCAATTCTAATTTGCGATAAATGCATCACACAGCCACCAAAAGTGCGAGAATCCAGATTCCAAATTCTACCAAAAAGTGACTTGAAAATTAAAGCCAACAATATCTAGAACCAATGTTCTGTAATCAAACAGCTTCCACATCAGTGTTCATAATTCATCATAAAGTGGCACTTATATTAATTGTTTATTTAGGCCAGATAACATGAAGACAATGTGGGATCGAACGACATGAACCCAGCACCTGATATAATGTGTTCCTGATTTTCTATGAGTTCTCGTAACCATATCACAAGTACTTTACTGAAAGCCGAAAGAAAAGATGAGCAAATATCATTGTAAAGTAAAACAAAAACATAATTATAGTTTAAGAGATAATGGTAAAAACAACAACATCAAGTTTCAAGTTTCAAGTTTCTGCAGAAAATCTAATAATAAAACTCAATGCGATAAAAATCATCGGTTCAAATTGAAAAAGGTCGATTCAAATTATACTAAGAATAAACACAAAAAATTCTTAAAACATTTGTAACTTCAGAAATTTGATGTCAATACCTGCAGATTTTAAACTAGGGTTTAAAGTCTCAAATAAAACAGAAAAATTGCAGCACACTTGTCATTCACGATATAAAGAAACCCTCGGCTTCCATGAAAAGAACAAAATCAACTAACCAAAATTATTCATATATGGCATGCAACCAAAATTGTGAAGGAAAAAAAAAAACTACTCCTGATTTCGATATCAGAATTCACAAGTGAAAAATTAATTAAACAATCAAATTTGATTAATTAACTTACGAACGCCAATGTATCACCAAACTTATCCACAAGATTTCGACGAGGTTCCAAACAGGCAACGTGAACGAATGAAAGGGACAGGTCTATGTTTGGCGATAATCTCTTTTCCATCAAGACTAAAATTACAAGAGACGCCCCTCACATTTGAATTATTATAAAAACCACCCATATTAGAATGAAAATTTTGCTTTTAATTTTCTTATGCTAAATATAAAATTATATTTTAATATAGACAAATCAATTTATTTAATTTAAAAAGGTTCATTTTCACAAGTGATTTTATCTTAATTATATTTAAAAAATTAATTGCCCATTTAAAAAAAAAAAATGAAAATTTGAAATTGATCTTAATTAATACAAAGAGGAACTAGAAAGAAATTTTAGCTTCAAACATTTGATGCTAATGTTATTCACTTTCGTCTTATGATAATAATACTTTAATTTTCTTAATTTAATATGTAAATCATAGGAAATGCTACTAAATCAATTGATGTGAAATATTTTAAGAATTTTTAATTTGGTTTATTAAAATTTATTGAAACATGTATTTATGTTAATTATTGTTAATCGTATTTGCAAAACATAGTATTCGATATCATTAGATATTAATAATTAGCCTAATTAAGTCGTGATTGTAATTTTTAAAAATGTGTCATATGTGCACGTGACTATATTCTGGCGAGTATTTATTTTCAACAAATAGTGCTTGTTCAAGCAGTTTAAGGTCAAAGTCAATAATTAATTTTAATCATACATTTCATGATGTTCACAAATTTTTTTTTATCAATTTTTATCGAAATTTGCTAAACTTTTTATCATAAGTTTCGTCAGACAACCCCTTAATACCTTTAAACGTGGATCAACACTTTTATCATCGAACTTATTTTTCTGCACCACAAGCCAAAATCTATTAACCTAAAGCGCGTTTTTCAAGTATAAATCGTGGTTTATGGTTGCTATTCCGTGAGGGGTCACGGTTGAAAACTATTATTCATTCACTCATCCACAATAAAGGAAAAAAAAAAAGTCCATGCACTCTAATATACAGCAATTGAACTGTAAATTTTATTTCAACAACTCATTGAAAAACTTTAGTATTCATGTCCCCACAAATTAACTAATATATAAGATCATTCGATTACAATCAATAATTAAAGAAAAACAATTGCAATATGTAACAATCAAGATAGAAAAATATTGCCAATACTTGTCATATATCGCTCTTGTATTGACTCCACAGATACAAATCATCTTCGCTATCACAAGACTTCACAGGACTTTGAATTTCCGTAAATTCTTGCTCCATATCCTCATTTTCTCCTCCTTCACGTTCAGTCTTCGAATCTTCCTCCTGCGCAGCGCAAAGAACACAAAGAAACGATTCAGTTAAGGTGTTGTCAAGTTCCAGAAAACTAGGATTGTAGATTAAGGCAAAAGAAAGGTCAATACATTAGCTCCATGAAGTCCCTCCTCAGCATCTTCATTGCCAGTCAAATCTACTGACTCTTCTTTATTGCTGTTATGGTATTCCTCAGCAGCAATTTGTTGTAAATGCTCGATGACCTTTTCGAAATGGGAATGATCTGCAAGACAAATCTGTGTCATAAAAGGGCTTCAAAAACAGACTAGCATTTTCCTATGAGATTTCAAAGATATAATTAGGACATAAATTGACCTTTAGCACGGTTGGACAAAGCTTCGCGAAGCCTCATTGGATGCTGTCGTTCTTCCTTTTTATATTTCAGCTTAACTTGGTTGCGTGTACGACCAGGAAAAAGTTGTTGTATCATAGAAAGGTCTGTCCCAAACTGCTGTATGGCCTACAATTCCAAGGGTTACAGTATATATCACACAAATAAATAATGAAGCTGTGGTCCTGGGGAAAAACTCTAATCGGTTTATCAACATAATCAATGAGGAGGTAATCACAGGCAATTAAGATCCCTGATGGAGAATTTATGAAGACTTTAGGTGCAATTGATTTATTCAATGGATGAGTGTATGTTTCTATTGACACAGTTCATACCACGAAGATCCATGTGGAAGGGCATTGAGAGATTCCATAATAAAGGCTAGACAGTAAAGTGTACAAATCCGTCAATATCAAAAATTCATAACAGATAAATGTGAAGAGTTTTCTTTTCCACAGATAAAAGGCATTAAGACTCGTTATGGGGCAGAAGACCTTAGGTTCAATTGACTTGTGTCATTATTTTCTCTCATCTACTATATATATATATATATATAACCAACAGCAAAATATACCTCGTAGAACAACTCTGTGTCCTGTTTTGACCATCTTACTCTGGGAGTCCTGTCCATGTAAGTCTGATAATTGAAGTATATGTTACTTTCTTCAACCCTAGGATTTTCTTGTCCACGGTCATATTCTCCATCTTGTTCAGATGCAAAGGGCTCATCCTCATTATAGTTCTCTGAGGTATTACTGCACAGCACGACTAATATCCAGAATCAGATATCATTAAAATGTAAAACTATGAAATTGATATATTGTTCCAAATTAAAACATGAATGGTTGACAAGCAAAAACCAGTTTAGAAGTGGAAACAGAGAAGTGATAGACATCAGGATACTAATATGACAAAATGTCATACTTAAGGTTAGTAGAATATCAGAGGAATGTCGTACAGAAAAAACATACAGCTTGTACATTCAGGAATTCAATTGACTAAGTTATCAGTTATCACTACCATGTTGCTCGATCAATGAATTACGACTCAACATTATGGCTGCTGTACATGCCGTCTTCTTACTCGAACACACTTAATTATGCTAACAAAGGCAACATGTAAAACACTATACTGCATTCTCGCGGACAATTTCTCCAGAAATTGATCTTTTAACTTTATCTACACTGGACCTGTGGCAATCATTTCTCATTATAAGTTCCCGATATGAACATATTTTTCCTGTAACATATAGCCCTCGTTTGAGCCCCATTTTTTTGGATTAATTGATTTTGGAATATTGATTTTTTTTGGAGAATGTGTGGTTAAAAAGTAGTAAAAAAGTTTTGGGTTTACATGTAAAATTATTTTATTAGGAGAATGTATGGTTGAAAAAAAAATTTGAAAAAAGGAGTTTAAGAAAAATGGGGCTCAAACAAGGGCATAATTCTTCATACATTTTTGTGCTAAATGCAACGAGAACTGGCTTGGAATTAGGTGGCACAGGGGGAAGTATCAATTTGGCATCCTAGTAACAGTATAACAAAAGTTGAAACAAAGTCATTGCACCAAGATGTCATTACCTCTGCTTAGTAGAGGGTATTCCAGTTGTTGCCTCTTTTTTCTGCATTATGGTCAATAAGAGACATCAGAAACGGAAGTAAATGTGTATAGTTAAAGTGATGATTGTGATTGGTGAAAGTACTGCTGCTGCTACAGTTACAACTGTAGCTACTGCTATAAAACACAAAAAAGAAAATACCTTCAGCTGCTCCTTGTGCTCGGAAAGCAAAATTAAATCCCTAAGAGGCACCTTTTGGAAGTCAATCTCATCCTCAGGAGTTTCTAGCAAAACCTTGTCCACTATAAAACATAAAAGTTCACGGTCAATACCTAATAAGGAAACAAAATATGTTGCAGCTCTCAAACACTCAGATCTTGCATATACCTCGTCTTCGTTTAAGTGTAGAGTGAGAGAACTTTTTTGGTTTCGATTTCGCTGCCTGATCCGATGTTTCCTTAGCCGCCTTCCGCTTTCCAGCTGGTTTCTCTTTATCACCAACGGGCTTCGCAGAATTCCTCTTCACCTTTTTTGTCTGGGATTCATTTTCCACTTGAAATTCCTTGTCAGCAATGTTGTCCTCACCTACAACAGAACTGCTTGGGCATTCAGCTGGAAATTTCCCATCACCGTGGACCTCATCATCAAATTCATCTACTAGATGGAATACATTTCTTTTATTTTTCCGCGGCCTTAAAGATCTACCAGCTTCATTCTCCGGGCCAGATGTGGAAGCATTTTGCTGCTCTGGAGAAGGAACTGATGCACGAGTTTTACTTTTTCTACTCCATGCATGGCGCTGCATATTAAAAAACAAATAATATTCAGAAAATAGTGGATCATCAAACAGTAAGGAACAGATAACTTGTTAAAGCAAACATGCGTGCCATCTAATTGCGGAATTTCAAATGGTTTCCAAGTTCAGCAGGCATTTCGGGGAACAACCTCTGGATGGTCTCCATCGAAGCCAGAATCCAACTGAGACGTCTCCAAAAGATCTATTAGATCCTCGTTCACAATACATTCAGGCATAGATTCTGTGGGAGCATGAGTGAATCCCACAGCTGAAAGATCCAGAACATCATCCTGTGGAAATGCAGGATTTGAGCAAATATCCCCAAAATCAAATTCAGAAGGAACCGACTGCGAATCCTGCAGACATGATGGAGGCTCCAATCCATCAGCATTACTAGTGCTGGATTTGTGTATCTTATTCTGCATCTGTATTTTCGGCTTTGGTTGAAATTTTCCAGTGCGCTGCCCTGGACACAAAGAGCTAGGTCAAAGCTTAAAAAACAGCATATAAGCAAGATTTACAGAGTAGTTATAATAGATATATATGTACCAGATCTAGTTGCTAACTCAGACAAAAATTGAGCATCCGTGGCATCCATCTCCTGCAATTGACCAACTCCCACAATTAAGTATTCAACTTTGAGGTGGAGGGAGAAAGCCAGGTGTCTAAAGATATAGATCCTCACCTCTGTCTCCACCACTCTATTGTCCATGCGGTCAGCATCATAACTAATTGAAATGATAGGTTCCCCACCAGTCAAAGGATCTTGGACCTTTGATTGTTGAGGGCAGGTGGAAGCATCAATAGAGGAATGAACTGGAATAGGAAGTCCTGCATTGTTTGTGATAGGAACATTGACAGATGCTGCCTCTAAAGGAGTAGAACCTTCTGCAATGGTTTCTGCAGCAGGTAGTATTATGAGCAATTATCTAAATAGGATAGGATAGCATCATCGCTGAATATATAGAACAATCCAAAGGAAGGAGCATCTTGCTCACCCATATTAACCGTATCATGAGGAAGAAAATCATCTACAGGTTTCAACCCAAGAAATATGTCTTTATTCTGAAATTAAAAAGAGTATGCATCAGGTAAATTGAGTCAACAAACCAGATCAGTAAGAAACAAAGAGCTCACCTCTCCTGATTTATCAAAGTTAGATTGCCAACCATAATTGCCATCAGGCATGACAACATCTGAATCTGACACCATGCTAGCTATGGTATTTGGTCTTTCTATTGTAACAATGGTTTGGGATGAGAGGGTGACTGATACGAAATTCCTTTGGTCATCTTGATGGAAACCTATAATATCTGAAATCAGTATAACTATAAATGTATTCCTAATTTCTGGAAATCATAGCATTATTAGATGATCGGTTCTCATATACTTAATAATTGAAAAAGGAAAAAGCACTCACAGTGCTCTGAAGGCTTATCAGTCTTGATAGTCCCACTTGATTCGCACCCCACGACATCACTAGTTGGGACTGACGGCAAGGAAGAAACAGATGTTACAGCAGAGTCCCTTCTTGATGGTCTCTGCTTTGCCTTAGGTTGGAACTTGCCCCCCGCCCGGGCTGCAGCTTTTTTTGTGTCCAAATTAGCATTTCAGAAAACATGAAAGCAGCAAACACATTAAACAAATAGAATTCTTTTTACCATTTTTCACAGTGTCTCCAGCAAAAATATCGTCCAAAGGATCCAACTCAAATCCCATAGCAACGTTCCTACATTTACAGCAAAATAGAAACACTCACAAGGCTTTCCCAAAATAGCCAAAAATAAAAAGAAAAATTGACACACACACTCATAGGATTATATGCAGAGAGAGAGAGAACAGCAAATTTTAAGAAGGTTGCATAGGGTATTGAGGTGAGTAGTATGCCTGATACAAATCAATAAATAATGTAAAATATAAAAAATTATGCATAATAAATTTTTAAATCAAAACAATGTAACAAATTAGCAAATAATAAATCATCAAACAACAATCAAGCAAAAAGATTAACAAAACATTAAATCTAAAGAAGTCCTTAAATACATACCACAACCATAGCACACGACTAATCAAGAACATAAAATTATATATTGATGAAATTGAGAAGGTTAGCAGCCATCAAATTTGGTAGCCTCCCAATTTGTGGAGATAAATTGATATTTACATACAGGAAAAGTATGGTGAGTTTCTCTTGGCTAACTTATTCTATATCTATTTGAGGTGTGGGTTTCCTAAACAGAAAGAAGGAAAATTAATAATTGTAGAAGGTGAGCATATGTGGCTAAGCCTAAAAAATAACTATTTCAGGGCTAAAAACAGGATGAGGGAAAAATGAATAATTACCGAAGGCGAGCATATTAGGCTAAGCCTAAAAAAATGTAAGTTACTTTTTAAATGCAAAAGGTAAGTTTACTTTTTCACTATGTATGTTTGGATAAACTCTACTTGTAAGTAAATTGTATCTAACAAAAGAATTACTTTTTAAGTAAAGCTGGCAAATGACCAAAAGCATGTTTCCAAGGGAGGGAACTAGGATCAGATGTTAAAGTGAGCTGAAATTTAGAAAAGGTTACAAACTCCGATGCAAAATTTACCTCAGACCTTTGTATGCATGATACTATCTAATACCAATAATTTTAAGAAGCTCGGTTGCATGTAGTTTAAAAATGATAAAAACTCTGTGAATCCTCTACGTTCAAAAGTGATTCCAGGTCACCTGGGTTGATATTATAAGTATAAACGCAGACCTAAAAAATGAATGAATCGTGATACTAAAGAAAAGACAATTGGGAACTAGACATATTTGTTTGAAGTTCTTCGAATATACAGAAGAAATTCATGAAACGTAAATGATATATTATACAAAAGCAGCAAACAACCGAAGAGAACATGTTAGTGACCATAAATTCTGAAGATGGTCTACTATATAGAAGTGCAATAACAATTATCCTCTTCTGATTTCATTTTGTTAATGTTTTCAACAAAATGCGACAGTTTGTTTCTTGACAGCCAAACTCATCAAAACCCAATGCAACTAATACTCTAAAATTTTACTTGTGCATCATTTTACCACCAAGCCAGTAAGTCTTACTACATTACTATGAAATATCTTTTTCATTGTCTGCAAATTGTTATAAATTAGGAATGAGGAAATTGCAGGGTGCAAATCAAAACAAAGATTGTGAGATTCGATACCAGTACAACTAACAAGTTGGGTATAAAGTATGTCTAGTCCATGTGGGGATTTAGAAAAACTTCTCCATAAAGAACCTAGCATAGATGCACAAGCACAGCAGCAGAAACCATCAACTTCTAAAGCTTAATAGTAGATTCAAAATCTTCTTTCAGCAATTACTATAGCTTATTAGAAGATGAAAATCTTCTTCAAAGTTTTATGTACCCTCATGAATAAAAGCCTCTAAAGAACAATGTTATAAAATAATTATAAGGACCACCTCTGAATCCCCAAAATAATAAGATCTTCCAATCCAAAGGAAAACGAAAGTTAGAGGATAAGAGTTTTCCAAATGATGATTTTTATTTTTTTGCTTGAATCCTGGGGAAAACAAATAAAAACCTACGTGCAAAAAGTGAAGAAACATAAATTACAAACATTGTGAAATCTACATTACACAATAATTTTGAGTTATTTTGTCAATCAAAAAGATTACAGAAAATAAAATACATAAAAATCCAATCGTTCCCCGTCAAAAAAGCAATAAAAAAAATTCTAGAATGAAACAATATAATTCTTAGAAAAATTGCAAAAGGAAAATCAATTGAACTTGAATCAATCTCACAGAAAAACCAAATTCCATAATCTCAACCCCTCAAAATGATAGATAAAAATAAAAGAAATAAACTTTAACTATGGAATAGAGTAAGTGACTACGGAAATTTGGTGACTAGAAGAACGAAGTGTCGGAGGAACACCAACAGAACAATACGCTTTAGCGACGAAACATTGGGCTTTGCGTTCCAAAATTTAGTTGTAGAAGGTTACAATCCCTTTTCCAGTTGGAAATCGTTGGGTCGCCGTCCGGTCTGCCGGTGAAAGCACAATATTCGCCGAAGAAGATTGTCCGCCGCTGTAAACGTTTCTTCCCTCTTCTCTGTTTTAGTGGTTTGTTTTCACTGTTGGGCTGCAAGTATAGGAGTTCAATGATAAGACCCGAAAAATCTCTTCCAGTCCAATAAAGTTGAGTAATTCATGGACCGGACATTTCTGGGCCAGGGGTAACCCAACTGAAACAGGATTTAAAAAAAAAAAAAAAAAATAGATTACTACGAAAGTTTCCTTCAGGATCTATTTTCAAAAAATAAGAAACTTGTAGAAAAATTTTCAAAATAAGTGGTCACAAATCTCTTAATAACAATTTTGTGACTTATTAATAAGTTAAGCAGACCAAAGTTACAATAACACATAATATATGATCACAATCACGAACTAGTCACAAATTGAACAAGATCACAATCACAGAGGTATAAATTGTATATACAACTACAAATTTAATCTTGAATCATGTATTTTTTATGTCACATATCATTTATAAATCGCAAATTACTTAATTGATTACAATTATCCAAATAATTGGTTATAATTACTAATCATCCCACCACAACCGACACCATCCAAATGTAGCTTGACACCACCACCACTACCACGGCTGACGGCACCTCCTCCTTCAAACACGCCTCAAAATCTACCAGAGAGAATCATCAAGTAATCAATCAATAAGATAAGAAAAGAAATTGGTGCATGCAACCTTCTCAAACAGTACTACAATTGGGTCAAATTAGAGTGATCGCCATAGCTAGCCTTCTATGCCGAGCCCTCACTTTATTGTTACGACTTGATTTTCTCCGTCGTTTTCGAGCGGCGATAGTTTCTCTAGAGATTGTGGTGATGGGGATTACACAAGTGGTGGGGCGAGAATTTTGTTGGGAGAACTGGTAGCAGGTTGCGTTGGTGAAGTGTGAATTGTGAATTGTGACCTAGGAATACATGTTAAAGGGTAGGTTTGGCCCGTTTGGGACAATTTGAGGTCTGGTGTAGTATACCTAATTTTTGAAAAGAAAAAAAATTAAAATATGATTTTGAAATGGATGTTAAAAATTAGGACAAGGTGTAATTTCCTCATTTTTTATTTAATTTTTTTCTTGACAAAGGAGGAAAATTGTTATTATTATTTTCTGATATCGAATTAGACAAGAAAGAGCATGGGAATTAGAGCGTTTTGAATGTCATTCCCAAGAGAAATGCAATCTTGCACAATATAATAGAAGAGCTAGAACAAATATAACATGCCGATATTAAATTTTAATTATCCAAGTCATATTTAACTTTCTCAAATGATTTCCATTTACTATTAAACTTTAAGGGTGTGTTTGAGCCACATTATTTTGAAAGAATGTATTCTGAATTAGTAGATTGATGAAGAATATATGGTTGAAAAAGAAGAAAAAGTTATTGATGTGATGAAAAATATTATTTTATTGAAGCATGTGTGATTGAAAATAAATAGAAAAATGAAAATAAAATTTTTAATGTATACCAAACAGGGGTAGAAGAATGATAATGAAATTTTTTATGTATACCAAACATGAGCTAAAAATTTTCAGAATTGCAGTTAAACTTTTCCATATATTTTTCGATTGTCATAGGATTAGAAATGTTTTTCCAAGTCGGTATTGAACGTCCAAAAATATGTCATCTCATCGTCACTTTTGTAATTTAACTTCATTCTGTATTTCATATTATCAACTTTCAAAACGGCAAGTGAACGAGAGACCGATGGAGTAAAATTTTTGTAAGTACAATAGCAACTAGAAGAACTTTTAAAGTTCAATGACAATTGAAAAACATTTGAGAAAGATCAATGGCGAATGGAATTTTTAACCCCTTGTCAAGGGTTAAGTTAATTAAATCTATCAATGAACCAAATGAAATGTATGAAAACAATTTACTTAGTGAATCACCAATTCGTTGGAAAACAAAAAGGTTTACATTGTTGTTCTTGTATGCACAATGGTCTGCAAGTAGTTACATAAGGAACTCATTTGATTAACCAGAGAACATCGAACAACAAAGGGAATGTTTTAAGTACTCTTGACACAGTGTAAAAAAGGAACCACAGCAATACATCGAACTCAAAATTTATCATCTTTTCAGAAATTTAATTTCCCATATGTCGCAGCAACACAAGAAAGGCTGCCACAAGAATCATCCCTCTGAATGGTTTACTTACTATTCTACAGCCCTTAGATGTATCTGATTTTGATGCTGATGGTGGCAGCGCAGGGCATTCAAGTCCAAGCTTCCCTTCCCGGCACTCACTAGAAAATAAACCCGGCGGATACTTCCCATAGAGGTTAATGTAGCTGAACATGGTCGAGGCACAATCATTTGATAAATCGTTTATATCATCAATAAACGGACAAGCAAAATCTTTGAGAGCAGGACAACAGAGCTTGGGAAGGTAAAGTGGTCCCCTGCATTTGCTGGTGATGATAGTGTAGTTCTGGAACTCAAAGTTAACTGGGCAAGCTGTGAAACGAACAGCAAAGGGAAAAATATACAGTGAAGATTTCTTTCAAAACCAAACTTTCAGATGATTATGCAAAGTTCTTAAGAAAATCTGAGAAATTAGAACCGTGATTCCATATATTTGCATGCTGCCACGTATAAGATGCTCTAGTAGAATCAGTATACCACACTAAGCTACAGAATTTGACAAGTTTAAACGCCCGTTTGGCATGGTTTTTGAGAAGCCAAAATGAGCTCTTGAGATCCAAAAGTTTCTTTTGGACACATTTCTTTAATCTTATAAAAGTGTTTCTTTTAGTTAAAAGAGCTTGTAGAGGAAGCTAACTCAATGTGACTGCTTCTAAAAGCACTTTTGAAAGAGGAGACTCTTTTAGAAATTAGTTTACAAATTCTTTTAGAAATTACAAAGCTATGTATCCCCTTGTAGAGGATCTTCAAAACTACAAGAAAAACAAAAAGAACGTGAAAGGAACTATACTGGGAGTTTTGCGTCAAAATCATGCACTTGAGAATATGTCCTCAACTAGTTATACCATAAGCATTAAAGTGTTTTAAGAAATCATGGCAGAAAATACTCAAATTCATCATAGGTCAGCTGTTTAAAATTCTTTAAGCACTTCAAAGCTGTTTAAAGCCCAAACTACCTTAGGTCAGCTACTCAGCTTTCAATCAGACAAGCACCTTCAAAAAATTAATAAAACATGCTCGAAAGCAATTTCTTATTCTCAGAAGCAAATTTTGACCTTTTGAAAGCACCGCCAAATGGGCCCTTGGTCAAAATGAACTTATCGAGGATATTGTGAATGCAAGTAACCAAACATGAAGGTTTACCCCAAAAATTAACATGACTAAGATTGTTGCAAAAGAATTAGTTTATTTGGATATTCATGGCAAACCAGTTTTAGATCAAATGAACCATGAAAAATAGTTCATAAATCGAATCCAAGTTCATTAGTAATAAGACTTCATGTTGGCAACAAGCACTAAGAAAATACAGTAAATTCATCGAAAATTTCTCAGGAAAAATTAAAAAATTATAATCATGAAGTTCAGACTTTACCAAAACATAGAACCTCAAATCAAAGAGTTATATGGAAGACAAAATTCATGATAAATTAGTTAAACAAAAAGGAATAAATAATGAAAAACGTACACTTCTTAGCCTGAAGGAGGTTCCTTCCAATTGAACCCGATGATCCAAAAACAGAATCTGCACCATTTACAACAACCCAGAAAACAGTTAAAATCTATAAACACACAGACTACAAATATAGAGGGAGAAACCTGAAATGAAAGTAGACGCAGATGGGCTCCCGAACAGGCAGAGAAATACAGCCAGAATCAAACAACACTTGAAATTACTCAAACCCATAATTTGTTTGATCTAATCAATCAATTTTTATCTCTAAAAGCAATTCAATCACTAATATCTTCAAAAATCGTGTACGTAAAAACAGACAAAACTCTCGCCGGAGTTCAATTCCTCTACTTTTCCGGTAGATCTGTGTGTTTTCAACTTGGATTATTTTTCTAACCAAGCATATACCAAACCCACAAGAGTACAAAACAAATACATGATCGTATATATGTTTATGGATAGAAATTAGAAAACGTAAATGAAAATGAAAATGGAAATATGAGCTGGATCTTTGGTTATAGTGTGTTTGGTGCACATTAAAATGAGAGAATGTATTTTTTTGAAGTAATGTGATGAGAAATATGTGGTTGAAAAAGGAGTAAAAGTTATTGATGTGATGGAAAATATTATTTTATTGAAGAACGTGTGGTTGAAATTGAGTAGAATAATGAGAATAAAAAAAATAATGTGGAACAAACAAAGGCTTAATATATACATATATATAGGTCATAGGTGTAGTCCCAGACGGTTCCTCGCAGCAGAGAAAGCGCGAGTCAAAACCCATTTGACCTTTTTTTTTTATAGTCTCACTTTTATGAGTTAATTGTTTCAAAGGTCACTGAACTTTACAAAGTATTTCGTTTTACTCACTGAACTTTTAGTTGCACTCCATCACTGAACTTAGTAAAATTGCATTCCATCACTCACCGGGCTAATTCCGTCTACACCGTTTGCATACGTGGACGACGACGTTGACATTTGGATGACTCCAACTCAACAATGAGCAACCATGTCATAAATTCTCAAACACTCAAACACATCTCGCCCCTTTTGAGCGCTTAAATCGTGATTGGAACCCTAGGCCGAACCAAAAATCGCAAAACTTGAAGCTTGGAAGGTGGACTTCAGCATGGATCGTGAGCCTTGACTAGGAATTAACCGTCCATCATCGTTGAAGCCTCGAAAACCCAACCCTGACCCCAAATATAGAAAGTTTCCAACACCCGCACATGGAGGGTCCACACGGAGGTAATTCCCATCGATTTTTTTTCGATAATGTCGGTGATCTATTTCTTTCTTTTATGTTTGTGTAATTCTTCTATGTTGTTGTGGTGTAATTACCCATTTGGCATAATTAATACCCATTTGGCATAATTATCCACATTCTTTCTTCCACAGCTTGTTTGTTTTGGTTGATCTTCTATAGTTTCTTGCTTCAATGATAGATACGGAGGATGACCCCGACTTCATTGATTCCGATAATGAGTTATCAACTGGCGAAGATAGGTTGTTTGACAATAATGTGATGAGGGAATTGAGGTAGGTTGTGATGGAAGGGCAACTGAATGAGAAGAAGATGATGTAGTGGTACATGACGAAAATGACGATGCCGACGATTTGGAATGTTCGTCATCGGAGGAACTGTTGTTCGACATGTCATCTGACGATGAGGTTGGATATCGCTTTTTAGAGTTTATGGCTGAAACAGATATGCGGGATCCACAACTTCATATTGGTCAGTTGTTTAGTTCTATACAAGAATTTAGGAAGGTGGTTCGGACTCATGGTGCAGTAAATGGATATCATGTGAAGTGTAAGGTGAATAATGAAGAGTTCCAGCCATGTGTAAATCAGATTGCCAATGGAGAATATGGGCTTCTAATATGAATAATTCGGACACTGTTCAAGTAAAGTCATATACGCCTCAACACACGTCTAGTAGGGATTAATACAATCGTCATTGTAACTACATTTTCATAGTCCATCAGTGTATTGAGCAATTTAAGGCAGATCCAGAGTGGAAAACGAAAAGTATGCAGGCTACAATAAAAGAGGACTTGAAAATAAATATTACTAGAAATGTAGCTTGGAAGGCGAGAAGATAGGTGTGTGTGTGTGTGTGTGTGTGTGTGTGTGTGTGTGTGTGTTTTAATGCTTGCAAAATAGGATTTAAACATGGGTGTAGAAAATTCATTGGAGTAGACAGGTGCCATCTTCGTGGTGTTTGGTGTGGTATAATGCTTACTGTAGTCAGCTTTGATGCAAATGACTGCATTTATCCAGTTATTTATGCCGTTGTGGAGAAAGAGAACACGCCTGCATGGAGATGGTTTTTGAAATATCTGACGGAGAACATTCAGATGGAAAATGGCCTTGACTGGACTGTGATGACCGATTGGCAAAAGGGACAGATGGAAAATGTGATTGACGAGTTATTCCTAGAGGCATAACAGGTTCTGTGTCGACACGTGTATACAAGCTTTTTCGATATGGGATTTAAGGGTAAGACTTTGAAGGACTTACTTTGGCAGGCCGCTAAGTCAACTACTGTGGCTAACTTCAAACAATGGATGGAACAAATTCGCCAGCTTAGTGAAGCCGCTTATAAATGGTTGATGGAGAGGCATCCTTCCGAGTAGAGTAGATCTCATTTCAAGACACATTCGAAGAGCGATATGTTGTTGAAAAACTTGTGCAAAGTATTCAATAAGATGCTGATTGATGACAGGGAGAAGTTGATTGTGGCTATGTTGAAAGATATGTAATTGGGATTTATGACCAGAATTGAGAAGTATCGAAGTAAGATGAGGGTGTGCGGAGGGCGATTATGTCCCAGAATTAAAAAAGGCTTGCTAAGATAGCTGATATGTCAAATGAATGCTCATTGCATTTTTCAGGAGGGCTTAGATGGCAAGTGGATTGTAGGTCAGATTCATATGTCTTCGACTTGGGAGAACGGAGTTGCTCGTGTAGGAGGTGGGACTTCACAGGAATATCGTATACCCATGCCTTGGCCGTTATACAAGAGTGTAGAAATGATCCAAGGAGTATGTTGCCAACTGCTATACAGTTGATACATATTTGCGATGCTACGATAATATTATAAATCCAATCAATGGAATACGATTGTGGCCCCGATTGGACACTCTTCCAATCATGCCACCATCGTGGATGACTCCGCAAAGAGGAAGAAAGAAAAAGAAGAGGATGAGGCAAGCAGATGAAGATGTTATAGCAAACTCTTAGGGAAAATTGTATGTCAGGAGAAAATGAAGAGTATCAATGACATGTTCAATATGTAACTTAAAGGATCACAACAAAAGATATCATTCTAGACCATATGCACCTCTGACGTAAGTAGTTAATCGAATTTTCACTATTTGTTTTAATTCAAATAACAACTGGTCATTTTTTTCCCATCTCCGGGACTGGTACGATGGATATTTGGAGCCAATCGATACATGCAGGCACACTTCGGAGGAGAGAAGAAGACATGTGAGTACTTGTAATGGCTAATGTTTATCATTTCATTTAATGCTGATTTTTTCTCCAACTGATCGCACCTCCAACCGATCCTATAATGCTGAATTTTTTCTTTTCATTGATAGGGAAAATTGGCTCCCGGCCGAGGATTGGTAGTTCGAGCCAAGCACGTGATGAAGTTCACAATTTTCACTTCATGCCCACTCCCGACGTTAAGCAGCAACATCAAACTGTTGTTCTGAAAGATGGGCCAGCTCCTTCTGTCCTTGATGGTGGAGCATCCCTGGAAGATCAAATCAATCTTCAAGAAATGGAAGCTAGTGGTCACTCGGGAACATCAAAGTTGTGATGGCTACATGTACCTATCCTATGTAATTCTATGACAATTTTTGGGCTTGTGTTGATACTGGTTTTTACTAGAAATGTAGCTTGGAACCTAGTTTTGGTATTTTTTGACGGTGTTGGCTGGTTTAATGTTGGTTTTTTGGATGCACAGAAGTTAATATGACATAACCAACTAGTTTAGGTGTTCAAATGTTGTTGTGGAAGGTGTTGCTTGGTATTGTGGTCTTTGTATTTTTGTAATTATGTTCAATGTTGATTCATGGATGAACAGGTTATAATTTCGAATGTTGTTCAAATGTTCTAATGCTATATTGGTTATAAATTCGAATGGTGTTCATCGAGTACTAGCATTACAGTTAATGTCATTTTCAAAATCTGGTTTCCTCCTTGAGTTATAGTGAAATGTGGTGGATTTAAAGTAACACTCACTCCATTTGGTTGGATAGTGCACATAGGTTAGTAATTATTTGTTTGATTCTGATCTTGGTTGGATCAGAGCTTGGAAGAGAGCACAATAAAGTAATGTAGTCTTCATATCCTGCTAGTACCAAATATTTGCCAAATATCAACACTGCTTATGTAAAATAATTCCGCTTACTTAAATAATCACCAGTATATCACATAATGAAATATCTAAGCTAGGCAAATTCTGCATACAAAAACATTAAATTTAAACATCGTCTTCTCGTCAACTACATAGTTGGAATGTATTCACTAGTCTTTTCTTTTTGTTTCTCATTCGCATCCACATCTCCTTTTTCCTTATGGAATGTATTGTTGATGGATATCTCGACGTCCAATTGTTCGGTAATTCGAGTACAAGTTTTTAACAAACCCGATAGATCTTTAATTTGATGTGTAGGATTATGAAGGGTTGAACGATCACATGTCGATTCTCGTTCATCTTTAACATCACTGGACTGACCCTCATCTTGTAATGGTTTTCGTTTGTCTGGCGAAATGTTACTCCACTAGAAAAACCCGCAATCTCTAATGCAACAAAAAAAGAACCGACCAAACTTTTCTACTTCCATCCATTTCATAAAACCATCCGCACAATCTGGACATTGTTGCTTCCTTGGGCATGCCCACAATCGGTGCCCAGGCTGTCTGCAACTGTAGCAAATCCCCTTGTTCTTTCCTAACACACAAAAAATGTATTGCATCAATGAATATGCAGTAGATAAAATACATACAAAGAATAGCCATTTCAAATGCTTCATGCCTTATTTGTTTATAGGTATACATCAAAATGGCTACTGCAAAAGGTTCAGTAAGTGCTGGTAGTTGGAATTCAATTCAAATCATCTGCAGTAGCCATTTCAAATGCTTCATGCCTCATTTGTTTAGAAGTATACCGCAAAATGGCTACTACGAAAGGTTTCCTAAGTGCTGGTAGTTGGAATTCAACTCAATTCATCTGTAGTAGCCATTTCAAATGCTTTTTGCCTCAATTGGTCAGTAGTATACAACAAGCATGAAGTTTTCACCAAAACAAATAGAAAAATAGTTCGAGCCAAGCACAAGCGACTGGTGAAGATACTATTTGAACAATCAAAACTCAACTTTTGCTGCTTGTTGGATTTTACACTTGGCAATAACTTTCTAACTCTATCACACCACCAATCTCCTTTGGAAACAACAAAGCCATTTATTTCAGTTGGGATTTACTTCAAACAACAAATCCTTAACGATGCAAAAAAGGAGGAAAATTCTTCAATTACCTCCATTTGTTCTCTCCATTTCAACGATCTCAAGAATCACCTTTACCGGGCCTTCAGTTTCGGTTCAATCTTGTTTTCAAGCTAGGGTCATACAATTTGGGAATTGGAGCCTCTTAGAGATTTGCGGTTAGGGTTCGTTCATATATTTCATCCCATCTCACACTTTCATTATAAGAGACGTGTTTGGGGATGACATGGTTGATCATTGTCGAGTTGGAGTAATTGAACAGTCAAATGTCAACACCGTCGTCCACGTATGCAAACAGTGAAGACGAAATTAGCCCAGTGAGTGACTGAGTGCAGTTTTACTAAGTTCGGAGAGTGATGGGGTGCAACCAAAGGTTCAGTGAGTGAAACGTGACACTTTGTAAAGTTCAGTGATCGTTGAAACAATTAACTCCACTTTTATTAAAGGGTTAGTAGCTGAATTTATGTTTGTTATAATTTTGCCCCTATTTAATTTAGATAAAAATCAAAATTTTAACTCTCGTTTGGCCACATTGTTCTTCATTAAATTATAATTCATTTTTTCTTTCTTTTTATCAACCACATATTCTCAATAAAATATTATTACACGTAAATAAAAAGCTTTTCATTCTTTTTTAATTACACATTATTTTTAAAAATNAGGGCTATGAATGAAATTGTACGTTGAATTTGAAATACCTAGTGGAACTAAAATTAAGCCATGTTTGGTAGAGATTATAATTAGATTTTTAGTAGATTTTGATAAAAATTGATGAAATGTATGGCTGAAAAGTAGTAAGTCCCATAAAATGTGTCATTAGAATTAATTCACTCGTCAAAAATTTTCCTTGTCAAAAATCACTAATATGTCAAACAAGCGCCAAGTCACATGAGATTGACTAGTTTTTATCATAGTTATAAACGTAAAATACAATCAAATTAAAACAAACAAATAAATTGTGATCAAATTAAAATAAATTGAAGTTAGATAATTTTTTAAGAAATTATGAAAGGTTTAAAATACTATTGTTGTGATGAGCTTGTAGGGGACCATATGCGACATATTTATTAATGGGATCATTCTTCCTATCAATGAATTTGATAAATAATCACAATCTTTAATTTAAGTCAATTTAACTGTTTAAATATATTACCTATACTCACATCAAAATACATCTTAATACAAATTTTAACAGATTTAGACAATTAATTTAGCTTAAGTTAATATGTGATTATTTGTCAAATTTATTGTTGGAAGGAATGGTCTCCATTATTGATTACTATTCTAAAGTACTTGCTTGTGTGAAAGTGATTGTTCAAAAAATAATTATTTTCGAGAATGTATGGTTAAAAAGTGATGAAGATTAAAAATAATTCCTAACCTCATTCAATGCTCTTTATGTCAATTCCACTTAAAAGCATTCTGAGCTGGCCATCTGGACCTTGTGGACATTGGGTCTCAGTAGCCAGGCCCAACATAGTAATTTTACCCAGGCCCCAAGCCAATTCGATACCCCTATTTTGAGGCCCATTCGGTAATAATTAATGGGCCTGATCTGATTCCAATTTCATCATGTGAACATATGTTTCAAAATGAAGGTTTATACTTTATTCCACAATGCTGCATATTTCAGTTTCTCTGTATCACCTCAAAAACTCTCATTTTGACATGAGCAATTTGGATTTAACCCATAATCATAATGTAAAAATAAGCAATTCTCAGCTCAATCTTGCTGTTATCAAACCCTTAACTGAGCCAACAAAGGCGTATAGTATCACGATCAATGTAATAAAACTATATAGTCGAAGAATTATCGACTTCTTTGTTAGAGGTCCAATATTTTTCTGCACCAAGTACATTTCCACAGGGAAGTATACAACAATAGGCCAGAAGTTGATCGCTCCGGCCACCCCGACTACTTGGTTAAAATACGGGAAAAGAATGCCAAATCCTGTCGTTAATGCAACATACGAAGTTCGGAAACACAGCCTCAAAAGATTTAGTCTCAGAAGCGGTATTGATTTTGGAGTGTAATCTTCATGTAATATTTTTCGGTCGGGAAACTTCGTTAGAATCCATCTTTCAGTATTTGCAAAGAGTGGTTGAGTGTATACCTATTGATACATATTTGGAAGAAAGGTTAAAAGAATTACTCTAGAAAAATTATGCATGTCTGGCTTAGCTTAAAAGTAACTTTCAATTACCTTTTTCTGGCACAAAAACTTATGCAGAAACTACTTTTTTTTTTTTTACTCTTTTAAGTCTTAGCCAGACATTGTTGAATGATAATTGCATAAAAGATCGTCAAAAAATCGGATACCTGATATCCTCCAACAAGATGAAGAATGATGCAAGCATTAGCAAAATCGACAAGCCAGTATGGCTCGTAAAAACCAAAACCGGTCAAAAGGTTTCCCGGGGTCAAATTCCCAAAAGCTGCATACCCAAGCCCTCCACAACATAGGTAGAAGAAAGTTGTGATGCAGACAGCCATGATTGATGCCTTCCTCATGATGACCCTTTCAAGTGGATTCGACCTTAGAGTATCCTTCACGTATTATGAAAACCAACCGTTTATTATTACTATTGCTTAACTTCGTTTGAGAATTACCATTGTTGTTCTTGGTACAAAAGTAAATTTTCAGACCTGTATCTCTAAGAAAATAAGAGAGAATTGGAACGCAAAGGCAATGTCGCCAAGGGCTTGAGAAATTGCCCATACTTTTTCAGCAGTACTGGAAGTTGGCACTCCTCCAATGCTACCTTTTATCTCTCCATTTTCTATAAAATAAGGTTAAGTAATCAGAAAAAAAAAATCGAAGAATTTTGTACTTCATAACAAGTTCTAGTCGTGTTTTTGATATTCCCGACTTACCTATTACTTTTGCCAAGCCAAGTGCCGATCCAATAATAGAGTACGAAAAGGACATGATTGCCGCAATGACAGAGAGCCACTCAGTATTCTGAAAATCAGGTATTTGAGACACGATGGCTTGGATAATTCCAAATGCAAGCATGTAATAAGTAATCCCGTAGGAACAAGAAGCTTTATGCCCTTCATTGTGGTAACAATTTGATCTCTGAATCGCTCTGCGTCAGTTGAAAGAATAACATCGAAGAGCAATAGATGTTAGCATGTCGAAAAGCACAATTAATGACAATATTGGTGCATAACATATTAAGACAAACGTGACATTTTAAACAAAATAAAAGGCCATGGGTACGAAAAATGGGTTTTTTCTTATTCTTTATAGACAATGAGAAACATTTTCTCTCTTTTCCACGAGGATGATACTTGCTTGGGCGTCGTAGGGGGAATGGGGAAGAGTCCTTGCCCTTTTTCCACGTCATTGGAAAGACAGAGAAATTCACTTCTGGCAATATCCAAATTTTCGCATATCATCATCACACTATCTTACTCTTCAATACAAAAGATTCTACTCATTTTATCTATATAATGAATAGAAACTCTGCATCAGTACTATGAACTGCCTAAAATGAAATATTTGTAAATCACTCAAGTCGTCTCGTAGTCACTCTTGATCATTATTTATTAATTTTTCGGGGTGGGGGTTGTTGGGGTTGGGGAAGAGCATGGGAGGAGGTCATCAACATACCTCATGCTGATGGAGGATGTAATTGTATAGACAATGCCTATCTTGATGAAATTTAGTTGTACGATAATGCCACACACCCAAGCATTCCTTTTTCCTGAGACAAAAGGGTCAAATATACCATGATATTTACTCACTAAGGCCACAAGGGAACGTACAATTTCTCCACAAATTGTAATTTAGTTCTCACAAATTCTCTTTTAGACTTTAGTAGCAATAGATTGATAAATAAGAAACGAGATGGACGAAACACGATTTTATCTACCGCGTTCCATATCACTTACAGCATTCGAGCAACAGTATATTTCCATGTGAATTCCTAAGCCACTAGTTTATAACCTCAATCAGACAATCTTACCTAGAATTGTCCGAACAGCATCCAAGATGGAGCCATTTCTCACAGGACCGTAGTCGGGATCGGGAGATTTGTAGCAATTCCACATACAAAATATAGAAGTAAGGGCGACTGATGCAAATGCCAACATGGTCAGTGGAGCTGCGATCCACCCGAGCCGTGACATGCTCCATGCTAATGAAAGTACTCCAGAACCTATTACTGCTGTTATTATATGTGACAAAGCCGTCCACACATTCCCTGATTTCTCATATGTAGGAACACACATTAAATAATACAAACGACAAACTAAGCCTTGTTCTCAATATATCTACAATCAAACGAATCCCTTTTCTCCGCTCTGTTTGTTCTTCCCATATTCAACAAAACAAAGCTCTGTTCCCAATATCTTTTTGGACAAAATTTATATAAACCATGACAGATTAATTTTTTCTCAAAGGTGATGTTGCTTCAGCGTTAAAATCTGCGTCCTGATGGATAAAAATATAAGCAAATGGTTGAAGAATCAAGAAAGAAACACTTAAGGCCCGTTTTCTTTACCTTTTTCAAGCCGTTTTCTGTTTTCGATTTTTCAAAACAGTAAAAACGCGTTCGCTTTCCTATTTTCGAAAACGCGCTTTTGAAAACAAATTAAAAATTTAGAAAATCAAACCAAAATTTTCAAAAGCGTTTTGGGTGTTTTCAAAATGCCAAAAAGAACACATTTTCAACAATCTCAAAATGGACACTCAAAACATAAAACTCAAAACTCAAAACACAAAACTGAAACACAAAAAGAACAGCTCCTTAACTTGCACGTTTTCACGCCTTCGATGAAAAAATAAATCCAATTTGTACATAAATAGAACGTTCGAAACTACATTTAAATTAATAAAAATATTTCCATCTAAAAGGTTAAACAAAGGGAGGTGACAGTAAAAAAAAAATGAACTTGTTTCTAAAATCAGACACCAGTTACAACCTTCATTTCCAAGTATATTGCACATCAAATGTTAAATGCAAGTAAATAAAGAAAAATATGTTACTAAGGGCCTGTTTGGTTTGGATTTTCCAATTCTACAGTAAATCAATTCTCATTTTTCAACCACACATTCTTCAATAAAATAATATTTTACATCACATCAATACTTTTTTCTTCTTTTTTAACGACATATTTCCCTATTCTTCAATAAAATAATATTTTACATCACATCGATACTTTTTTCTTCTTTTTCAACCACACATTTCCCATTATATCACTATTCAAAATCAATTCTTCCTCCAAAAAATCTAAACCAAACAAACTCTAAATACACAAAGCTGGAAATTTTAACATTACTTCTATATTCATGTTTGGCAGTGCTTAAAAGTTTGGTCAGTTAAAAGGTAATAAGCTCAACCAACATGCTCTCAGTAGTCAGTACTCAGAAATTAAAGAAACAGGAATAAAATGGAATCAGTATCAGAATAATCTACAATCTTGACAGCCTCCTTCTGCAAAGAAGTTGAGAAATGGGACTTTGACTTGACGCTCTCAATACTCAAATCGAATAAAATAAAGGAAATTGATTGACGAAAGGGAAATACCTTTTTTAAGGGAATGATTGATCGTCTGTTCATCAAAAGAAAAGCTTGTCTGCAATAATGGAGTCTGCGTATCATCTCCGTTTATTTCCGACATGAATACAGGTTTCGAAATGTCTATGTATGAAAAGACAATTGGAATTTGAACTTTATTTAGAAGCCATAACGTTTTTTTTTTTTTTTTGGGTTGGCGTATGAACCGCAGTTGCTACTCAAGAGTGCACACTGGGTAAAATTCGTTCCATGTACAGTAGCACTCAAACCACACAAAAGAGATAAACGACAAGTTCGGTGCAACGGACTCGACCGAAAAAGTATTGGTAAGGGATTTGAACTCGTGACATTCAGTCACCTGTGGCACCAACTCCGTCACCTCCGAAGGGGTGCCTTGTTTTTCCTCCACGTGAAAAGCTGACAAAAGGTAACTATATTATGTGGGACCCAATGGAGGATATAAAACGTGTACGTTTGAATTTTAGCGCATATGTGGGGCCCTTTGTATAAGTTTTTCAACAATGATGATTCATGGCAATGAACGAAGTAGCCATTTTATTTTTCAGACCTTGCTATATGTACAAAATGGGCCCAGCCGCCCCTCCAATAGGGGCTCCACTTGATCATTTTGGACACCATTTTGTACCCCTAAAATAATCCTTATTTTTCTCTAAAAACTATTCTGCAAAGAAGTTGAGAAATGGGACTTTGACTTGATGCTCTCAATACTCAATCGAATAAAATAAAGGAAATTGATTGACGAAAGGGAAATACCTTTTTTAAGGGAATGATTGATCGTCTGTTCATCAGAAAAAAAGTTTGTCCGCAATAATGGAGTCTGCGTATAATCTCCGTTTATTTCCGACATGAATACAGGTTTCGAAAAGTCTATGTATGGAAAGACAATTGGACTTTGAACTTTATTTAGAAGCCATAACGTTGTTTTTCCTCCACGAGAAAAGCTTACAAAAGGTAACTATATTATGTGGGACCCAATGGAGGACATAAAACGTGTACGTTTAATATTTAGCGCATGTGTGGGGCCCATTGTATAAGTTTTTCAACAATGATGATTTATGACAATGAATGAAGTAGCCATTTATTTTTTCTCTAAAAACTATTTTGCCCAGTTATAAAGTTAATTCATTTTATTATTATTATTATTATTATTATTATTTTATCGACTGTCAGATCCTACAACGGGAAAATTCGTTTGGCTCAAATATTTTACTATAAATGTGTATTGCAAAGTACCAAATTCTGATAATTAGCTAATTTTTGGAGAGACCAAACATATGCTAAAGGAGTAATTGAGATAAATTAGAAAGCTCAAAGTTTGATTTTTTGAGATTTATTCAAATTTGACATGCCCCCGTTTGATGCACGTTTTTTGCTATTTGTAGACAATTTCTGAACGTTGAAACAGTAACCATATTGACAAGAACTGTGCACTCTTTGACAATTCAGGGATACGTAATCTCTATTTTACCCCCTCATTCAAAATCTAATTGTCACTTTCCCAAATTGAAAATAAGGTAGAAGAGCAAAGTTGAAATTGTGCATATCCCTTCTTGGACCAAAAGACCAAAGTGACAATTAAGGGGCCCACATGATTCGACACAAAAATGCATTATTGGCAGGAAAAAATGAGCATCAAACGGGTCCAACACCCAAATTGTGGCAATTTGGGTGTTCACTTATTTTTTTTTCTTTTTTTGTAACCTTCTTTTCAAACTTTTATGAAATCATCTAGTATTCGCGCACCCGAACTCGTCCCACGTTCACTCGATCATCCAACCTTTCACCTAGACGGGCATTATAGAACACTACTTTTAACGAAGATAAGTAATTCTAGTGCGACACATCGAGCATGACACGAGAAATCACGAATCACATAAACTAATTAATAATAACATCAATATACATCACTGATTTAAAATAATAAAACATATTTAAATAAATGATATTATTATAGCCTATGTTCATCCAGTTCTCCTATGGATTATGCACATCCTGCTGAAAGCACCTAGCCCAGTCCTTCCCATGCACCCTTCAATCTTCACATTGCCACACTCCACCAAATTCCTGGTGGCTCCGCCCTGGCACATGTTGGAATCATTGGAATTATTTATAGTATGAACTGGAATGTCTTCAATAAGTGTCCCTTCAATTGTAAAGAATCACGTTGTTTAAAATAAGTGTTGATTGTTTAAAAGGTGCGTGATGAAAAAGGTATATACTACACCATTAATCTATGCTAAGAAATGCAACATTTCAATGAAAAGGTGTATACTACACCATTTAATGTAAAAACGTGTCATCTATGTTAAGAATGCAACATTTCAACAAGTCACTTGAAAGTTGAAAATCTATAAATAGAAATCTAAGTTGAATATCTATAAATAGAGATCTTTAGTTCCATTTTTTCTACACCAAATCAATTTAAATTATTATTGATATCTAATTCTCCAATCTTTTCAAAAATTTCATTCCTTTTATTTTTCTGGAAAAATTCTGTTCGAATTATTTTCAGAAATAAAATTTCGTTCAAATTTTTAATTCGTAGCTATTCCATTCAAGAAGAATATTGTCTATACTTCGGTTTGACCTACAAAATTAATGACGTGCTGTATTAATTTTGAAAGAAGCATTGTATTTTGAAAAACGGATGTCCATTTAATCATGTTAACATCAGAGTAGGGGATGAAATCCGTCTTAAAGATATTTGCATTCGCATATCTCGCTTCATTTTATCTTCTTTGATTTATGCATTTTCTACGATTAAGTAGTGATTTGTTCATTCTTATGTATGTACTATGATGCGGCAAATCATTACTCTATTATTTGCATGCACATATTTTTTTTATTAATGGAATATAATTCATGAACTAATTTATACAACAGCACCCACCACTGTAGCCACCAATCTTCCATTGGTAAATGACGGATAAACCCATGCCACGGTCTATTTGCTGCATGCTCATCATCCATCACCACAAAAACTCTCAATTTTCATCATTGAGCAATCAGGATTGGCCCAACAATCAGAATGTAAATGAAGTGCTTTTTAGCTCAATCTAGCTGTTATAAGACCTTTAATTGAGCCAACGAAGGCATATAGTATCACAAGCAATGTAACAAGACAATATATTCGAAGAATAATCGACTTTTTTGTCTGAGGTCCAATATTTTTCTGCGCCAAGTACATCTCCACCGGGAAATATACAACAATCGGCCAAAAGTTTATTGCTCCGGCCACCCCAACAACTTGGTTGAAGTACGGGAAAAGTATGGCGAAACCTGTGGTGAATGCAACATAAGCAGTTCGGAAAAACAGCCTCAGAAGATTTAGTCTCAAACCTGGTATTGATTTTGGATTGTAATCTTCGAGCAATGTTCGACAATTGGGAAACTTTTTGATAATCCATCTTTCAGTAATTGCAAAGAGTGGTTGACTGAATACCTAACAATGCATACTCCAAAGAAAGGTTAAAGCATCACCCACATACGAGATAAAATAAGAAACTTATTTTGATAGTAACTTTACCTTATTTTCAAAATAAGTAATTTACTCGTTTCCAACTTTGACCAATAAAAAAAACTATCTATTTACTTATAAGTAAACCTTTTGAGCTTAACAACACACACTCTTGGGTTGTAGGAGAAAAGATGAATACCTGATATCCTCCAACAAGATGAAGAAAGACACAGGCATTAGCAAAGTCAATGAGCCAGTAAGGCTCGTAAAAACCAAATCCTGTCAAAAGGTTCCCGGGGGTTGAATTCCCAAAAGCTGCATACCCAAGCCCTCCACAACATAGGTTGAAGAAAGTTGTGATGCAAACTGCTATTATTGACGCCTTCTTCATGGTGACTTTTTCCGGTGGATTAGACCTCAAAGTATCCTACACGTATTATAAAGTTCAAACGTTCTTTATTAAATCTATGCTATTGCTTAATTTTGCTTTAGTAAGTGGGATTAGATAGCACTGATTGTTTTAAGAAAGAAAAAGAACTAAAGTTTTGTTTGTTGTAGTCTCTAGGACGATCTAATAGTGCGTACTAAACACGCACTAATTGTTCTTATTACAAAAGTAAAATTTAAGACCTGTATCTCTAGGAAAATAACAGAGAATGGGAAAGCAAAGGCTATGTCCCCAAGCGCTTGAGAAACTGCCCATACTTTTTTAGCAGGATTCGAAGTAGGTACTCCTCCAATGCTACCTTTTATCTCTCCATTTTCTATAAATTAAGTCAAGTGGTCAAAAAACTTGAA
Source organism: Fraxinus ornus (assembly GCA_903798235.1). Taxonomy (NCBI): domain Eukaryota; kingdom Viridiplantae; phylum Streptophyta; class Magnoliopsida; order Lamiales; family Oleaceae; genus Fraxinus; species Fraxinus ornus. Next base: position 11,718 of record CAIGRF010320590.1, on the reverse strand, counting down.
GAATTTTGCACTTTGTAACAAGTTCAAGTCATATTATTCATATTCCCGACCTACCTATTACTTTTGCCAAGCCAAGTGCTGATCCAATAGTAGCGTATGTAAAGGACATGATTGCCGCAATGACAGATAGCCATTCAGTATTCCGAAAATCAGGTATTTGGGATACGAGGGCTTGGATAATTCCAAATATGAGCATGTAATAAGTAATCCTGTATTTACAAGCAGCTTCATGCCCTTCATTATGGTAACAATTTGATCTCTGAATTGCTCTGCATCAAAATAATAACGACGAAATCTTAAATGAAAATCTTCATAATCGAAATGTAAGAACTATAGATAAACCAAAATTTAATGACAACACTGATGCAAAACATGATAAAACATACACGTCACTTCATAACAACAACAAACTAAGCCTTATTCACAATAAATTTGAGGCCAACTACATGAATGATGAAACATTCTTCGTCATTCTGCCATGTTCATGTTAGATTTAAGACTTCCTTAGAGACTAGAACATGCCATATTATGATATTAATTGCGATCCTCCTCTCTTTAGCTTTTATCGAAATCACGTCACATCATAAGAGGAAAAGAAACAGAGAGACAAAAGAAAAAATAGGTACTCCAACATACCTCATGCTGATGGAGGATGTAATCGTATACACAATACCTATCTTGATTAAATTTATTCGCACGATAATGCCACATACCCAAGCATTCTTTTCCCCTGACATGAAAGGGGGAAAATTAATGATAATATGTACTCTAAGCCCTTGTTTGGTTTAGATAAAAATCACATTTTTAGTAGATTTTGATATGAGTTGATGAAATGTGTGGTTCAAAAGTTGTGGATCCAATGAAATGTATAATTTAAAATTAAGTATTGACTTTGACTTAAAATTTAATTTAGATTTTTAGTTGAACCAAACAAGGGCTAAATTTGTTTAAACAAAAATTTGAATTTATCTCTACCTAAAATTAATATACCACCACTATTTGAGCATATATGTAGGCAAATAAATAGGAGCCAGAGGAAACAAAATCTCGACTTTATAGAACTCGAGGTCACCATCTTTTGAGTTCGAGTCCCACTTTATATAGTGCAGACTCCAGTCAGGCCATGGGGTGAAGTCTTCGATATTGTTCTCAATAAACAAAAAAAAAACCATGTTGCTCTAAACCAGATAACATTGAGAGCTGTAAATGTCACTTATTTATGGCATTCAAGCAATAGTATATTTCCATGTTAATTGCAAAAACAATAGTTTATTATTAAAACAGAAAAAGTTATAGGTGCACAACATCCGAATAAAACTTTATTTCTAAGATGCTAGCTTTCTCACAATTCTATTGAAATTCTAGTACAACTGAAACTCGGGAGGAAGATATAATATAGAGCATGTTTATCCGAGCTTATAAAAAAGGATAATTCTATTTGTACCGAATGGAGGTTACCGAAAATGTGCCACCCTCTCACATGTAAGTGGTGCCCGCGTGAATAAAAAAACTCTCAAATGTGTGATCTCCACACCCTAATTGTGAGTGTAGGTAAAAGATTATGTTAAAAAAATTATGTACATGAAGTATTGTCCTATAAAAAATAAAACTTCTAAGTACATTGATATTAATTAAAAGTATAAAAAAAAAGTTATTCAAGATGTCTGAAATCAAGATCTTACTAAAAAGTACTTTTACTTTTTGTAAGCACGCTCCATACATATAGTAAATTTAACAGATACACTTTTAGGATTCTACTAAAGGAAAAAGAAAAGAAAATGCAACTAGCTTGACAACATAAGGATGTTATTCACATTTCTCGTAAAAAAAAAAAAGAGTATGGTGATTGGTGCCTACATCTTACCTAGAATTGTCCGAACAGCATCTAAGTAGGAACCATTTCTTACAGAACCATAGTCGGGATTGGACAATTTGTAGCACTCTTTGAGAAACATTGCAGAAGTAAGGGTGACAGATGCAAATGCCATCATGGTCAATGGAGCTGCAATCCACCCGAGCTGTGACATGCTCCATGCTAAAGAAAGTACTCCAGAACCTATAACTGCTGTTATTATATGTGCCAAAGCCGTCCACACATTCCCTGATTTCTGTGATGGAGGATCACACATGTTATAATTGCGTCATTAACCAGAACAAACGAATCAAATTGCAAGTTAAGAAGAGTGTTCAACAAATGCTGTCGGGTCACATCAATCATATTCCAATGAACGTGCCGCATTAAAATTCTAAAAGA